>RXID01022261.1:0-22671 GCA_005019695.1 Trichopus zeylanicus subsp. travancoricus
TAATAGCAGCAGCAGAAGAAGTAGTACCAGTTTAGTAGCAGAAGTAGTAGTTGGAGAAGTCGTAGTAGCGATAGTAGTAGTAGTAGTAGTAGTAGTTGCAATAGTAATAGTAGTAGTAATAGTGCTACAAGTAGTAGTGGTGGTGGTGCTAGTAGTAGTAGTTGTAGTAGTAGTACTAGCTGTAGTAATAGTAGTAGAAGTAGTCGTTGCAGTAGTAGTAGAAGTAATAGCAATAGTAGCAGCAGCAGCAGTAGTTGTTGTAGAAGTTGTTGTAGCAGCAGCAGTAGTAGTAATACCAATAGCATCAACAGTAGTAGTAGTAGGAGTGTTAGTAGTAGTAGTAGTAGTAGTAATGCTATTAGTAGTAGGAGTAGTAGTAGCCATAGTAGTAGCTGTAGTTGTAGTAGTTGCTGTAGTAGTAGAAGTAGTTGTAGTAGTAGTAGTAGTAGTAGTAGTAGAAGTAGTCATAGTAGTAACAGTAGTAGTAATAGCAATAGCAGTAGCAGCAGTAGTAGGAGTGTTAGTAGTTGTAGTAGTTGTAGTAATGCTAGTAGTAGTTGGAGTAGTAGTAGCCGTAGTAGTAGTAGTTGTAGTTGTAGTAGTAGTTGGAGTAGTCGTAGCCGTAGTAGTAGTTGTAATAGTAGTAGTAGTAGTAGTAGCAGTAGCAACAGCAGCAGTAGTAGTCATGGTGGTAGTAGTAATAGCCGCCGTAGTAGTTGTAGAAGTAGTAGTTGCGGTGGTAGTAGCAGTAATAGCAGTAGCCTCAGCAGCAGTATTAGTAGTAGGAGTGTTAGGAGCAGTAAAAGTATTAGTAGTAGTAATAGTAGTTGTAGTAGGTGGAGTCGTAGGATTCTTAGGATTAGTAATACTATTAGTAGCAGAAACAACAATAGCAGTAGTAGGCGTAGTAGTGGCAATAGGTGTAGTAGTAGGATTAGCAGAAGTAGCTGCAGCAGTGGTGGTAGTAGTAGTAGTATTAGTTGTGTTTGTTGTAGTTATCGCTGTAGCAACAGTAGTAGCCGTAGTGCAAGAAGCAGTAGCAGCAGTACTAGTAGTTATAGTCATAGTAGTAGTAATAGTAGTAGTTGTAGTAGTAGTCATTATTGTAGTAGGAGTTGGTTTAGGAGTAGGAGTACTAGTAGTAGCAGTAGTTGTCATTGTAGTAGGAGTAGCAGAAGTAGTAGTAGTAGTAGTAGAAGTAGTAGTAGTAATAGTAGCAGCATCAGTAGTAGCAATAATAGAAGAAGTAGTAGTAGTAGTAGGAGAAGAAGAAGTAGAAGTAGCAGTTGTACTAGTAGTAGTAGTAGTAGTAGTAGTAGCAGTAGCAGCAGTAGTACTAATAGTAGTAGTACTTGTAGTGGTAGTAGCAGTAGCAATAGTAGTAGTTGTAGTAGTTGTAGCAGTAATAGTTGTGGTAGTTGTCTTACTAGTCGCAGTAGTAATAGTTGCAGTAGTGGTAGCAGTCGTAGTATTGGTAGTAGTAGTAGAAGTAGCAGTAGTCATTGGAGTAGGAGTAGAAATAGCACCAGTAGGAGTAGTAGCAGTAGTTGTTTAAGTAGTAGTGGTAGTAGTAGTTGTTGTTGTTGCATTAGCAGTAGCACCAGTAGGTGTATTTGTAGTAGTAGTTGCAGGAGAAGTCGTAGTAGTACTAGTAGCAAAAGTAGTAGTAGTGCCATCCGTAGCAGTACTAGTAGCGGTTGTTGCAGTAGGAGAATGTGTAGGTATAGTACAAGGAGAAGAAGTTGTTATAGTAGTAGTAGTAGCAATAGCAGTAATCGTAGCAGCTACAGCAACGACAACAGTTGTAGTATTAGTAGAAGCGGTAATGGTATTAGTAGTTGTAGGAGCAGCAGCAGCAGTAGTAGTAGTAATGGTAGTCGTAGTACAAGCAGTATTAGTTGTGGTAGTAGTAGTAACAGTGGTTGCAGCAGCAGCCGAAGGAGTAGTAGCAGTAGTGCTGCTAGTAATAGTAGTAGCAATAGTAGTAGTAGTAGTAGTAGCAGCAGCAGCATCTGCAACCGCAGTAGTAGTAGTAGTAGTAGTAGTAGTTGTAGTCGTAGTAATAGTAGTAGCAGCAGTAGTAGTTGTCGTAGTCGTGGTAGTAGTAGTAGCTGTAGCTGCAGCAGTAGTAGTAGTAGAAATAGTAGTTGGAGAAGTAGTAGTAGTAGCTATAGTAGCAGAAGTGGCAATAGTAGTAGCAGCAGCAACAACAGTTGTAATACTACTACTAGTAGTAGTTGGAGCATATTCAGTAGTACTTGTAGTAGTAGTAGTAGCTGCAGCAGCAGTTGTTGTTGAAGTATTAATACTAGCAGTGGTCACAGCAGTGGCAACTGTAGTAGTAGTAGTAGCAAAAGTAGTAGTAGTAGTAGTCTTAGACGTGCTAGCAGAAGTAGTACTAGCAGTAGTAGAAGTAATAGTTATAGTAGTAGTAATAGTAATCGTGGTGGTATTAGTAGTAATGCTAGTAGTAACAGTAGCAGTAGTAGCAGTACTAGTATTAGTAGGAGTAGCAGTAGTTGTAGCAACAGAAGTAGTCGTAGTAGGAAAATTAGTAGTCGTAGCATTAGTAGCAGCAACAATAGTATTAGTAGTAGTTGTTGTTGTGGTAGTAGTGGTGGTGGTGGTAGTAGTAGTAGCAGCAGTAGTAGTAGTAATATTAGTAGTAGTATTAGCAGTAGTAGTTGTAGTAGTTGTTGCAGTAGCAATTGCAGTAGTCATAGCAGTCGTTATAGTAGCAGAAGTATTTGGAGTAGGTGTAGGTGAAGTTGTTACTGCAGTAGTGGCAACAGTAGTAGCAGCAGTAATAGCTGTAGTATTAGTTGTTGTTGTTATTGTAGTAGTGGTAGCTATTATCGCAATAGTAGTAGTAGTTGATTAGTAGTATTAGTAGTTATAATAGCAGTAGCAGCTATAGTTGCAATAGTAGCTATTGTAGTAGAGGTAGTAGTAGTAGCAGTAGTATTAGTAGTATTAGCAATAGTAGTTGTAATAGTTGTTGCTGTAGCAGTAGTTGTAGCAGTAGTTGCCACAGCAATAGTAGCAGCAATGTTAGTAGTTGTAGTAGTAATAGCGACAACAGCAGCAGCAGCTGCAGCAGTAGTAGTAGTAGTATTTGCAGTAGTAGGAGTAGAAGAAGAAATAGCAAAAGTAGCAGCAGTAGTAGTAGTAGTCTTGTAGCAATTGCTGCAATGGCAGTTGTTACAGTAGTGATAGTAGTAGTAGTGGTAGTCGCAGTAGTAGTAGCAGTTGTAGTAGTACGAGTAGTAGTAGTTATTGTAGAAGTGGTGGTACTAGCAGTAGTAGTAGTAATAGTACTAGAAGTAGTAGTAGTGGAAATAGAAGTAGTCGTAGTTGTAATAGAGATAGTAGTAGCAGTTGTAATAGTAGTAGTGGTATTAGTAGTAGTAGTAGTAGTAGCATTAGTTATAACAAAAGTAGTAGTTGCAGAAGTAGCTATAGTAGTAGAAGTAGAAGCAGTAGTAGTAGCCATAGTAGTTGTAATACTAGCAACAGCAACAGTAGTTGTTGTAGTATTGGTAGTAGCATTTGTAGCAACAATGGCATTAGTCATAGTCGTAGTAGCGGCAGCAGCAGTAGCAACAGTAGTAGCCTTAGGGGTAGCAGTAGTAGTTGTAGCAAAAGTAGTACCCATACTACTAGTTGTGGTAGTAGTAAAAGCAGCAGTAGTAGTAGCAGTTGTAGTAGTAGTGGGTGAAGCAGTAGTAGTTCTTATAGTAGTAGCAACAACAACAACAGTAGTAGTAGTAGTAGCAGTTGTAGTTGTGGTCGTAGCAGCAGTAGCTGCAGTAGTAGTAATAGTCGTATTATTATTAGTACTTGTAGTAGTAGTAGTACTAGTATTAGTAGTAGTAGGAGGAGTAGTAGAAGTAGTAATAATAGTTGTATTAGCACTAGTAGGAGTTGGAGTAGTTGTAGTAGGAGTATTAGTAGTTGGAATTGTGGTAATAGTAGCTATAGTAGTAGCAGAAGTAGCAGTACTAGTAGAAGGAGTATTAGTAGTAGTTGTAGCATCTGTAATAGTAGTAGTAGTTGTTGTAGTAGTAGTAGAAGCAGTAGTACTAGTAGTAATAGTTCTTGTCGGACAGGTAGTAGTAGTAGTATTAGTAGCTGCAATAGTAGTAGTAGTAGTAGTAGTAGTAGAAGTAGTAGTGCCCATAGTAGCAGTAGTAGTTGCACAACAATAGTAGTAGTAGCAGTAGTAGTAGTAGAAGTAATAGTAGCACCAGTAGTAGCAACAATAGTAGAAGTAGTAGTAGCCATCGCAGCAACAGTAGCTAAAGCAGCAGAAGTAGTAGTAGAAATAGTATTAGCAGTAGTTGCAACAGTAGCAAAAGCAACAGCAGTAGTAGTTGTAGTAGCTGTTGCAGTAGTAGCAATAGTAGTAGTAGCAGCAGTAGCAGCGGTAGTAGTAGTAGCAGCAGTATTTGCAATAGTAGCAGATGTAGCAGTACTAGCAATTGTAGTACTATTAATAGTAATAGTAGTAGCAGTAGTAATAGCAATAGTCATAGTATTTGATGTAGTAGTAGTAGTAGAAGCAGTAGTTGTAGTAGTAATAGCATTAGTTGTAGTACTAGAAGTAGTAGTAGTAGTAGAAGCAGTAGTTGTAGTAGTAATAGCATTAGTTGTAGTACTAGAAGTAGTAGTAGTAGAAGCTATAGTTGTAGTAGCAGAAGTAGCAGTGGTTGTACTCGTAGTAGTTGCAATAGAAGCAGCAGCAGTAGTAGATGCTATAGTAGAAGTAGCAGTAGGAGAGAAAGTAGGAGTAGCTGCTGTAGTAGTAGCTATAGTAATAGTAATAGTGGTAGTATTTGTAGACGCAACAGTAGTAGTTGTAGTGGTAGTAGTAACCATAGTAGTAGTTGTAATAGGAGGAGTAGTAGTAGTAGCAGTAGTAAAAGTAGTGCCCATAGTTCTAATAGTCGTAGTAGTAGAAGTAGCAGCAGTAGTAGTGGCAGAAGTAGTATTAGCAGTAGTAGTAGTAGTAGGTGAAGTAGTAGTAGTTGTTGTAGTAGCAGCAACAACAACAACATCACCAGCATCAGCAGTAATAGTAGTAGTAGTTGTAGTTGTGGAAATATCAGCATTAGTAGCAACAGTAGTAATAGTGGTATTAGTAGCAGTAGTAGTTGTTGTAGTAGGAGTAGTATTAGTAGTAGTTGTCATAGAAGTAGTAGTAGTTGTAGTAGCCAAAGTAGTTGTAGTTGTAGTAGAAAGTAGTAGCAGTAGTAGTGCCCGTAGTTGTAGTAGTAATAGTAGCAGTAGTAGTAGCAGCAGTAGTACTAGTAGCAGTAGTAGTCGGAAAAGTAGCAATAGTAGTAGCAACTGTAGTAGTAGCAGAAGTACCAGCAGTAGTAGTAGTAGTATAAGTAATAGTAGAAACAGTAGCAGGAGTGGTAGCAATAGTAGTAGCAGAAGTAGTAGTGTGGTTAGTAGCAACAACAACAACAGCAACAACAGTAGTAGAAAGTAGCGGTAGTAGTCGTATTAGTATCCTTAATAGTAGTAGTTATAGTAGTAATAGTTGCAATAGTTGTAGTGGAAGCAGTAGTTGTATTAGTAGTAGTAGAAGTAGCAATAGTAATAGTGGTAGCAAGTGGGCGATAGCAGTAGTAACTGTAATAGTAATAGTCGTAGCAGTAGCGAAAGTAGCAGTAGTAGTATTAGTAGTGGTAGTAGTAGTAGCAGAGTAGTAGTCTTGGTAGTTTTTGCAGTAATAGCAGTAGTACTAGTAATAATAGTAGTTGTAGTAGTCGTAGTAGTAGTTGTAGTACTAGTAGTAGTAGTTGTTGTTGTTGTAGTTGTAGTTGTAGTAGTCATAGTAGTAGTAGGAGCACGGGTAGTAATAGTAGCAGTAGTTGTTGTTGTTGTAGTATTAATAGTAGTAGTATTAGGAGTTGTAGTCGTAGTAGTAGTAGTAGTAGTAGTAGTAGTAGTTGTTGTTGTTGTTGTTGTAGTAGTAGTAGTATTTGTAGCAATTGTAGTTGTTAGAAGTAGGAGTAGTAGTAGAAGTTTAAGAAGTAGTAGTAGTAGTAGCAGTTGTAGTAGTAGGAAAAGTGATACCAGTAATAGTAATAGTAGTAGTATTAGGAGTAGTAGTAGTTGAAGTATTAGAAGTAGTAGTTGCAGCAGGTGTAGGAGTAGGAGTAGTTGTAGGTGTATTAGTAATAGTGGTAGTAGTTGTTGGAGTAGTTGTAGTAGTGTTAGTATTAGTAGTATTAGTACCAGTAGTAGTTGTAGTAGTAGTAGTAGTTGCGGTAGTAGTAGTAGTAGTGGTAGTAGTTGTTGTTTTTGTTATTGTTGTTGTTGTTGTTGTTGCTGTTGGTGTTGTTGTTTTTGTACTAATAGTTGTAGAAGTAGTAGCAGTGGTAGTACTACGAGTTGGAGTAGGAGTCATAGTTGGAGAAGTAGTTATTGGAGTATGGGTGGTAGTTGTTGAGCGAGTTGTAGTAGGAGTAGGAGTAGGACTAATAGCAGTAGTTGTACGAGTAATAGAAGTAGTGCTAGAAGCAGTAGGAGTAGGAGTAGGAGTAATAGATGTAGTAGTACTAGTAGCAGTAGTGGTTGCAACAGCAGCATATGTATTTGTGGTAGTAGTAGTAATATTATTCGTAGTAGTAGTAGTAGTGGTAGTGGTTGTAGTAATAGTTGTAGTAGTAGTTGTAATAGTAGTAGTAGTAGTAGCAGTAGTAGTAGTTGTTGTTGTTATTGTTGTTGTTGTTGTTGTTAAAGTATTAGAAGTGGTAGTAGTTGTTGTTGTTGTTATTGTTGTTTTATTAGTAGTGGAATAAGTAGTAGTTGTTGTTGTAATTATGGTAGGTGTAGCAGTTGTTGTAGTAGTAGTAGTAGTTATAAGAGTAGTAGTAGTAGCAACACTAGTAGTAGTAGCCAGAGTTGCCGCAATAGTAGTAGTAGTAGTATTAGCAAGAGAAGTAGTTGTTGTAGTAGTAATAGCAATAGTTGTAGTACTAATAGTAATAGTATTGGCGGTACCCGTAATAGTAGCAGTAGTAGTATTATAAGTAATAGTAGCAGTAGTATTAGTAAAAGTAGTAGTAGCAGTAGTAGCAGCAGTAGCAGTAGTTGTAGTTATACTTGTAGTAGTAGGAGTAGTATTAGGAGTAGTAGTTGTACTAGTAGTACAAGTAGTGGTGGTAGTAGTAGTAGTAATAGTAGTAGTAGTAGTAATCATACTAGTAGTAGTAGCACTAGTAGTAGTTGTAGTGGTAATAGTAGTAGTATTATGAGTAGCAGCAGTAGTAGTAGTAGCAGTAGCAGTATTAGTAGTACTTGTTGTGGTTGTAGTAGTAGTTGTTGTTGTTGTTGTTGTTGTTGTAGTAGTAGAAGTATTAATAGTTGTTGTTATAGTAGGAGTAGGAGTTGGTGTAGTGGTAGTATTAGTAGTAGTAGTAGTGTAGTAACAGTAGAAATAGTAGTAGTAGTAGAGGTAGCAGTAGAAGTACTACTTGTGGTAGTAGTAGCAATAGTAGTACTAGTAGTAGTAGTAGTAGTAGTAGTAGTAGTAGCAGTAACAGCAACAGAAGTGGTAGTTGTGGTAGTATGAGGAGGAGGAGGAGTAGTTGTAGTAGTAGTGTTTGTAACAGCTACAACAATACTAGTAGTAGTGGCAGTAGTAATAGTAGTAGCAGAAGTTGTAGTAGTCGTATAAGTAGTTGGAGTAAGAGAAGTAGCTGTCAGAGTAGTCGTGGTAGTCATAGCAGTAGTAATAGTGGAAGTAGTTGCAGTAGTAGTAGTTGTAGTAGTTGAAGTAGTAGACATGGTGATAGTTGTAATAATAGTAGGAGATGCAGTAGTCATGGTAGTAGTGGGAGAAGCTTTAGTATTTGTAGTAGTAGCAGTAGTAGTATTATTTGTAGGAGTAGTCGTAGTAGTAGTTGTTGTAGTAGTAGGTGTAGTAATAGTAGTATGAGGAGGAGGAGGAGGAGGAGTAGTAGTCGGAGTAGTACTAGTAATAGTAGCAGTAGTAGTAGTAGCAGTAGTAGTAATAGGAGTAGTAATTGAAGGAGTAGTAGCACTCATAGTAGTAGTAGTAATAGGAGTAGTAAGAGAAGCAGTAGTAATAGTAGTAGTAGTCATAGTAAAAGTTGTAGTAGTAATAGTAGGAGAGGTAGCCATAGTAGTAGCAGTAGTAGTAGAAGCAGTAGTAGCAATAGTAATAGTGCATGTGGCAACAGCATTAACAATATTAGCACTTGTAGTAGTGGTAGAAGTAGTATTTGTATTAGTAGTAGCAGCGGCAACAGTAGCAATAGTAGTAGTATTTATAGTAGTTGTAGTAGTAGTTGTTGTAGTGGGTATAACAGTAGTAGTACTAATAGTAGGAGCAGCAGCAGCAGTCGTAGTAGTAGTTTTAGTAGGTTTAGCATTAGTTGTGGTAGTAGTAGGAGTAGCAGTAGTAATAGTAGCAATTGTTGCAATAGTAGTAGTAGTAGTTGCAGTTGCAATAGCAGTAGAGGTAATAGTAGTAGTTAATATAGTAGTTGTAGCATATGAAGTAATATGAGTAGTAGTAGTATAATTTGTGGTAGTAGTAGTAGTAGTAGTAGTAGTAGTTTTACAAGTAGTAGAATAAGTTGTAGTAGTAGTTGTAATTATGGTAAGTGTAATAGTTGTTGTAGCAGTAGTACTAGTTATAGGAGTAGCAATAGTAGTTGTTGCTGGAGCAACAATAGTAGTAGCACAAGAAGTAGCAGCAGAAGTTGCCGCAACAGTAGTAGTAGTATTAGCAAGAGTAGTAGTAGTACTAGTAGTAGTAGTAGTATTAGCAAGAGTTGTTGTAGTTGCAATACAAGAGGTAGTAGCAGTAGTAGCAATAGCAACAGCAGTTGTAATTATCCTAGCAGGAGCAGTAGTAGTTGTAGTTATACTAGCAGCAGCGGTAGGAGTAGTAGTAGTGGTACTTGTTTTAGTAACAATATTAGAAATAGTAGTAGCAGTACTGGTAGTTATAATAGCAGCAGTAGTAGCAGTAGTAATAGGAGACAAGCAGAAGTAGTAGTAATAGTAGTTGTTGTAGCGGCAGCAGCCGTTGAAGCTGTAGTAGTAGTTATAGTAGTAGTAACAGTAGTAGTAGAAGTTATACTAGTGTTAGCAATAGTTACAGTAGTAGTAGTATCAGTAAAGGTAGTAGTAGTAATAGTAATAGGAGTAGCAGTAGTTGCAGTAGCAGTTGCAGCATTAGTTAGAGTGGTACCACAGGTAGCAGTAGTAGCAGCAGTTGTAGTAATAGTTGTAATAGCTATAGTAGCAAAAGCAGTAGCAGCAGTAGTAGTAGAAGTAGTAGGAGTAGTAGTAGTAGTAGTAGCAGGAGTAGTACTAGTAGCAGTAGTAGTAGTAATAGTAGTAGCACGAGGAGAAATAGTAGAAGTACCAGTAGCTATTGTAATAGTAGTAGTTGTTGTAGTAGTAGCAGCAGCGAGTGTTGTCGTAATAGCAGCCACAGCAGCAGTAGCAGTAGTAGTAGCAATAGTAAGGGTAGTTGCAGCAGTAGTAGCAATAGGAGTAGTAGGAGAAGTTGTGGTAGTAGTAGTACTAGTAGTAGTGGTAGTCATAGTGATTGGAGGAGGAGCAGCAGTAGTAGCAGTATTAGAAGCAGCAACAGCAGCAGCAGCAGCAACAGTAGTAGGATTAGTGGTAATAATAGCAGTTTATTCGTGGTAGTACTAATAGTAGCAGTAGTTACTGTAATAGTAGTGGTTGTTATAAAATAGTAGGAGCAATAGTAATAGAAGGCGTAGTAGCGATAGTAGTAGCAATTGTTGTAGCATAGCAGCAGTAGCAAATGTTGCAGCAGTGGTAGTAGTATTAGTAGTATCAGAAATAGTTGTAGAAGCAGTAGTAGTACAAGGAGCACTAGTTGCAGAAGTGGAAGTAGTAGTGGGAACAATAGAAGTAGCAGTAGTAGTAATAGTAGAAGTAGTAGTAGTAGTAGAAGTAGTAGTAGCAGCAGTAGCAGCAGTAGTAGTAGTAGCATTAATTGTAGCAGCAGTAGTAATGGTAGGAGAAGCAGTAGTAGGACTAGCAGCAGTACTAGTAGCCATAATTATAATAGTCAGAGCAATAGTTGCTATGGTATTAGTAGTTAAAGTAGTAGACGCAGCAATAGCAATAGTAGTGGTTGTTGTTATAGTAGTGGTAGAAGTAGTAATACCAGCGGCAGCGGCAACAGCAATAGTAGTAGTAGTAGTTATTGTTGTAGTAGTAGTAGGGGCATTCGTAGTCACAGTAGTAGTAGTTGTAGTAGTAGTAGTAGTAATAGAATGAGCAGTACTAGTAATTGTAGTAGTACTAATAGTAGCAGAAATAGTAGTAATAGGAGAAATGGTTGTTGTTGTAGCAGCAGTATCAGTAGGAGTGTTAGTTGTTGTTCTAGTAGTAATAGTATTAGTTGTACTAGTAGCAGAAGTATTAGTAGTAGTAATAGTAGTAGGAGTTGGAGTGGGAGTAGTAGTAGGAATAGTAGTAGTTGAAAGAGTGGCAGCAGCAGAACCAGTAGTAGTAGTAGTTGTAATTGGAGTTAGTAGTAGTAGTTGGAGTAGTAGTAGTAGTGGTAGGAGTAGAAGAAGTAGCAGTAGGAGTCGGAGCAAGAATAGTAATAGTAGTAGTAGTAGTAGTAGAAAGAGTATTAGTCGAAGTAGTAGTAGTAGCAGCAGTAGTTGTAGTTGTTATACTAATAGTAGTAGTAGTGGTGGTCGTAACGGAAGTAGTAGTAGTAGTAGTAGTAGTAGCAGTAGCGGAAGGAGTTGTAGGTGTAGTAGCAGTAGTGGAAGTAGTAGTAACAGCACAGTTGGTGTAGTAGTTGTAGTAGTAGTAATAGTTGTGGTAGTAGTAGTAACAGTAGCAGTAGGAGTAATTATTGTACCTGTAGTAGCAGTAGTAGTAGTAGCAGCAATAGTAATAATAGTATTAGTAGTAGTGGTAGTAGTAGTAGTTGTAATAGTAGTTGTAGAAACAACAGAAGCAGTAATAGCAGTAATTTTGTATTAGTAGTTGTAGTAGTAGTAGTACGAAATGGTGTAGGAGTAGTGGTAGCAGTAGCAGCAGTAGTCGTAGTAGTAGTAGCAGTAGGAGTAAGAGTAGTAGTAGTCATAGTAGCAGTAGCTGTAGTAATGGTAGTAATAGCAGTAATAGTAATAGTAGTAGTAGTAGTTGTTGTAGTAGGAGTAGCAGCAGCAGTAACAGTAATAGTAGTCATAGAAGTAGTTGTAATTATATTAGTACTAGGAGTTGAAGTAGTAGCTAAAGCAATAGAGTAGTAGTAGTATTCGTAGTAGTAATAGCAGTAGAAGTAGTAGTAGTAGTAGTGGTGGTGGTAGTAGTAGTAAGACTAGTAGTAGTAGTAGTAGTTGTTGTAGTAGGAGTAGCAGCAGCAGCGGCAACTATAGCAATAGTAAAAGTTGTAGTAGAAGCTGCAACAACAGTAGGATTAGGAGTTGTTGTAGTAGGAGAAGGAGTAGTAGTAGTAGTAGCAAGAGTAGAAACAGGTGTAGAAGTAGGAATAACACTAGCAGTAGCAGTAGAAGTGGTAGTTGTAGTAGGTGTATGAACAGTCGTAGTAGTAGCACAATAAGTAGGAGTAGTAGTAATTCTGCTGCTACTACTACTACTACTATTATTGCTACTACTACTGCTACTAGAACCACTACTACTGCTTCTACTAATACTACTGCTACTACTGCAGCTTCTACTGCTACTACTACTACATCCCCTATTACGGCTACTACTGCTACTACTTCCACAGCTACTGCTATTGCTGCTACTACTTCCACAGCTACTGCTACTATTGCTGCTATTACCACTGCAACAATTGCTACTGCTGCTACTGCCACTATTATTGTTGCTACTACTACTATTACCTCTACTACTATTACTACTCCTACTTTTAGTATGACTACTACTACTGCTTCTACTACTACTCCTGTTACTATTACTACTACGAGTGGTACTACTCCTTCAACTACTACTCCAATTAGTACTATTGCTACTACTGCTACAACTACTCCTATTACTACTACTCCTCCTACTACTACTCAAATTACTACTACTACTACTACAGCTACGACTACTCGTACAAATAATAATACTACTACTACTACAAATACTAAAACTTCTCCCATTACTACTATACTGCTCCTACTACTACTATAACTTCTACTACTACTACTACTGTTGCTGCAACTACTACTATGGCAGCTGCTACTACTGCTACTAGTGCTACTTCTATATCTACTGCTACTGCTACTGCACTACTACTGCTACTACTACTGCTACTTCTGTTGCTACTACTGCTGCTTCTTCTACCACTGCTACTATAACTACTACTGCTACTGCAACTACTATAGCTACTACTACTGCTACTGCAACTACTATAGCTACTACTACTGCTACTACTGCTACTACTACTGCTGCCACTACTACAACAACTTCTCCTCCTCCTCCTCCTACTACTACTAACTCTACTACTATCACTATAACTACTACTACTACTGTTGCTGCTGCTACTAATGCTACTACAACGACTACTACTACTACAACTGCTTCTATGGCTCCTGCTACAACAACAACTACTATTACCACCATAGCTACTACTACTGTTACTACTACTGCTGCTACTACTGTAGCTACTGGTAATACTCCTCATGCTGTTGCTACTACTGCTACTACTACTCATACTGCTGCTGTTCCTGTAGCTACTACCACTACTACTCCTACTAATACTGCTTCTGCTACTACTACTGCAACTATGACTTCAACTACGACTCCTGCTACTTCTACCAATACTACTTCTGCTACTACTACTGCTTCTACTACTGCTATTACTACTATTTCCACTACTGCTACTACTACTGCTTCTACTACAACTTCTACTAGTACTATTGCTGCTACTACTGCTGCTACTACTACTACGAGTACTACTTCTACTGCTGCTGCTACTACTTCTGCAACTACTTCTACAACAACTACTACTGCTGCTACTACTATGACTGTTGCACTACTACTACAACTACTACTACTTTTGCTACAACTACTGTTGTTGCTACCACTTCTTCTACATCTACTTCTACTACTACTGCTACTGCGACTGGAACTATTACCGCTACTGCAACTACTACTACAACTATTGCTTCTACTACAACCACGACTATTATTGCTGTTACTACTTCTATTACTACTACTGCTACAACAACAACAACAACTACTACTACTACTACGACTACCACTGCTATTACTACTACTACTACTGTACTACAGCAACTACTACTAATGCTACTACTACTACAACTACTGTGGCTATTAATACTTCTATAGCTACTACTACTACAACTTCTACTACTACTACTCCTACTACTACTACTAGAACAATGACAACAACAACTACTACTGCTGCGGCCATTTCTATTGCTGCTACTTTTATAACTACTACAACAACAACAAAGATAACAACTACTACTACAATTGCTGCCGTTTCTATTGCTGCTACTTCTACTACTACTACTACTACTACTACTACTACTACTACTACTACTACTACTACATCTACTGCTTCTACTATTGTTACTACTACCACTGACACTATAGTGCTACTGTTTCTGCAACTACTGCTACTCCTACTTTCCCAACTGTAACAAGTACTACTACTGCTCCTACTACAACCACTCCTGCTACTACTAGTACTACTACTACAACTACTACTATTGCTACTGCTACAACTCTACTTCTACTTCTACTATTGCGATTACTACTACTACCACTACTACTTCTACTACTACTACTATTGCGACTACTACTACTACTTCTCAAACAACAACTGCTACTATTACTAC
This sequence comes from Trichopus zeylanicus subsp. travancoricus, assembly GCA_005019695.1. Lineage (NCBI taxonomy): Eukaryota > Viridiplantae > Streptophyta > Magnoliopsida > Dioscoreales > Dioscoreaceae > Trichopus > Trichopus zeylanicus. The sequence continues at coordinate 13,869 of RXID01022261.1, forward strand.
TACTACTAATACTACAACTGCTACTACTATGACGGCTGCTACTACTACTACTACTACTCCTACTCCTACTGCTATTGCAACTACTACTTCTGTTACTACTGCTTCTACTACTCCTACTACTACTACTAGTACTATTATTTTTGTTGCTGCTACTGCTACTACTACCCCAACTACTACTACAACTATTACTACTACTTTAACAACTACTTCTACTAATAAAGCTACTGCTGCTACTACTGCTACAACTGCTACGACTACTACTACTGCTACTATTGCTACTACTCCTACTACTGATACTGTTGCAACTGCTGCAACTGCTACTACTACTACTGCTGCTGCTGCTACTACTACAGCAACTATTGCTACTTCTACTACTACTACTACTACTTCAACTACTACTACTACTACTATTGCTCCTACTACTACTATTGCTACTGCTATTGATACAACTACTTTTCCAACTACTTCTACTTTTGCAACTACTATTGTTACTACTACAACTACTATTGCCACTACTACTACTATTGCTACAATGACTACAACAACAACTACTACTATTACTACTGCTACCACTAGTACGACTGTGACTACTACTACTACTATTATTATTATTACTACTACTAATACTGCGACAACAATAACAACTACTACTACTATCGATTCGGCTGCTAGAACAACTACTACTACAACCACTGTGACTACTGCTACTACTAATACTATTCCTACAACTACTACTTATGCCACCACTACTACTACTATTGCTATAGTTACTACTACCACTACTACTTCGACTACTACTACTACTACTACTATTACTGCTACTACTACTGCTGCTACTACTGCTACTACGGCTGCCACTACTGCAACTACTACTTCAACACTAGTACTATTGCATCTGTTGCCGCTACTACTATTTCTACTACAACTACAGTTGCTGCGACTATTGCTACTACTACAATGACTACTAATGCTATTGCTCTTACAACAACTACCACTACTGTTGCTACTACTAATGCTACTACAACTACTACTACTCCAACTACTACTGTAGCCACTACTACTCCTACTACTGCTACTACTGTCTCAGTAATTACTACTGCTACTGCGACTATTGCTGCTACTCAAAGGGCCACATCTGCAACCCCGGCTACTACTTTTGCTGCTGCTACTACTACTAGTACAACTACTACTACCACTACCACTATTATTACTACTACTTCTACTACTACTACTACTACAAGAACAACAACTACTACTAACATTACTACAACTAACACTACTACTACTACTACTACTACTACGACGACAACAGCTACTACTACTACTACTACTACTACTACTACTACTACTACTACTTCCACAACTATTACTTCTACTACTACTTCTACTACTACTAAATACACCTACAGCAAATACTACTGCTACTAATAGTACTACTACTATTATTATTACTACTACTGCTACTGCTACTACTACTACTACTAATACTACTACTACTACTACGACTACATCAACTGCTCTTGCTACTATTGCTGCTGCTACTACACCTACAACTACTATTACTACTACCACTCCTCCTCCTCCTCCTCCTCCTCCTACTACTACTACTACTACTACTACTGCTATTACTACTCATATTACTACTATTACTGCTAGTACTTCTACCACAACTCCTACTATGACTCCTACAGTTCCTCCTACTACTTCGACGACTACTATTACTACTATTACTACAACAACTACAACAACAACTACTTCTACTACTTCTACTACTTCTACTACTACCACTAGTACTACTGCTACTGCAGCTGCTACAGTCACGACTGCTGCTACTACAACTGCACTTACTTCTACTACTACTACTAGCACTACTACTATTACTAGTACTGTTACTACTGCAGCTACTACAACAACTATCACTACTACTACTACTATTACTACTACTATTACTACTACAACTACTACTATTGCTACTACTACTGCTACAACTACTATTATTACTACTACTACCACTTCTGCTACTGCTGCTATTACTACTACTTCTACTACTTATACTACCATTACTGCTATTACTGCTGCTACTTCTATAGCAACTCGTACTACTACTCCTATTACTATTACTACTACTGCTGCTGCTAATACTACTACTACTACTACAGCTGCTACTACTACGGCAACAACCACTATTGCTATTGCTACTACTACTACTTCTACTACTAATCCTACTACTACTACTACTCCTCCTCTTACTACTACTGCTTCTATTACTACTACTACTACTGCTACTATTGCTGCTACTATTACTATTGCTACTCCTACCGCTATTACTAAACCTACGACTACTACTATTACTACTACAACTATTGCTTTTACTATTACTACTACTGCTACTACTCCAACTCCTGCTACTGCTACTGCTACATTTACTACTACTACTACTACTACTACTCCTGCAACGAATAATAATATTACTACAACACAACTACGTCTGTTGTTGTTGCCATTGCTACTAGTGCCACAATAAGTACGTTTCCGGCGACTACAACTGCAACTACTACTACAACTGCTGCTGCTACTCTTACAAGTACTGCTGCTACTGCTGCTCTTGCAACTACTACATCCACGACTACTACTACTATGAGTATTACTACTACTACTACAGCAACAAAAACAACAACTTCTTCTTCTACTACTACTACTACAATTGCTGCTACTACTACAACAGCTACTATTAATACTACAACTAAAACTAATACTACTAAAACTAATGCTACAACAACTACTACTACTACAGCAATAGCTACTACTACTACTACAACTAAAACTAATAATACTACTACTACTACTACTACTACTTGTACTACTACTACTACTACTACTACTACTACTACTACTACTACTACTACTACTACTACTCCTATTACTACTACTACTACTACTACTACTACTACTACTACTACTACTACTACAATACTACTAAAATACTACTGCTACTACTACAACTATCACAAATACTACGGCAAGTACCACTATTACGATACCATTACTTCTACTCCTACAACTTCTATTATTACTAATACTACTATTATTATGACTGCTATTGCTACTACAACAACAACAACAACTACTACTCCTAGTACTACTACTCCTACAACAACAACTACTACTACTATTACTGCTTCTACGTCTACTACTTATGCTACTATTTCTCTTACTACTCCTATTACTAATACAATTACTACTACTGCTGCTGCAGCTGCTATGCTACTCGTACTATTACTGCTATTTCCATTACTACTGCTACTACCACTACTTCTATAGCTACTCCTACTACTACTGCTACTACTACTATGACCACTATTACAACTGCAACTACAACTACTACTAATACTACTACTATTACGAACAGTCCAACTACGACTATTGCTACTGCTACTTCTACTACTTCTCTGACTCCTATTAATACTCCTACTACTGCTACTACTACTGCTATTGCTGCTACTACTAATACTACTACTACTACTGCTACTACTACTGCTACTACTACTTCTACTATGGCTACTACCGCTAATAGTACGACGACAACTACAACTACTACAACTACAGCTACTTTCAATACGACTACTACTACAACTACTACTGCTTCAACTATTACTACAACTGCCACTGCTACTGCTACCACTATGACTTCTGCTACTTTTGCTATTGCTACTACTGCTGCTGCTACTATTTCTTCTGCTACATCTATGACTACTACAGCGACTACCACTACATCTACTACTTCTACTATGACTACTACTCCTCCAACTATTGCTACTACTACTATGTTGCTACTATAACTACTACATCTTGTACTACTACTACTCCTACAACTACTATTACTACTGCTAATACTAGTATTACGGCTACCACTACTACTTGTACAGCTGCCATTACCTCTACTAATACTATTAATACACCTATGATTGCTACAACTACTCCTAGTGCTACTACTACTACTCCTAGTACTACGACTATTACTACTACTACTCCTATTAATACAAATTCTCCCTCTACAACTATTAATACTGCTTGTACTACTACTCCTGCTACTATACTAATACTCCTACTACCAGTACTTGTAATACTACTATTACTACTACTACTACTACAACAACAACAACAACAACTACTACTACAACTAATCCTACTAATCCTACTACTACTACTGCTACTATGACTACTACTACAACTAGAATTTCTACCACTACTTCTACTATTACTGCTGCTACTACTAGTACTTCTACTACTGTTGCTGCTACTAGGACTACATCTACTGCTACTCCTGCTACTACAACAACTATTACTACTACTATTACCACTACTACTACTAGTATGACTACAACAACAACTACTACTCCTACTATTGCCACTACATCAACTACTAGTACTACTTCTTCAACTACTACTATTACTCCTACTACTGCTACCAACTTCTACTACTACTACAACTACACCTACTACTACATTTACTGCTACTACTACTACTACTCCTACCATGAATAATACTATTACTACAACACAACTACGTCTGCAATTGTTGCTGCTGCTACTAGTGCCAAAACAACTACATTTGCAATGACTACTCCGACAACTACTGCTACAACTACTGCTGCTACTCTTACAAGTACCACTGCTACTGCTGCTCTCGCAACAACTACTACTGCTACTACTACAACGACCACAACTACAGCTACTATGAGTATTACAACTACTACTATTGCTGCAACAACAACAACAACTTCTTCTGCTAGTACTACTAGTACTACTGCTACAATTGCCGCTACTACTACAACAACAACTACAACTATGACATCTAAAACTAATACTACTACTACTACTACTACAACAACAACAACAGCTACTACTCCTACTACAACTAAAACTACTACTACTACTACTACTACTACTACTACTTCTTCTTCTTGTTCTTCTTCTACTACTACTACTACTACTACTACTAGCACTTGTACTACTACTAGCACTTGTACTACTACTACTAGTAGTTGTACTACTGCTACTACTACTACTACTACTCCTACTCCTACTCTTATTACTACTACTATAACAATAACAACTACTACTACTACAACTACTACTACTTCTACTACTAATACTACTACCACTACTACTACTACGACTGCTACTGCTACTACTACAACTATCACAAATACTACTGCAAGTACGACTATTACGATACCATTACTTCTACTCCTACAACTACTATTATTACTAATAATAGTATTTTGACTACTATTGCTACTATAACAACTACTACAGCTACTACTCCTAGTACTACTACTCCTACAACAAAAACAACAACTACTTTTACTGCTTCTACATCTACTACTTATACTACTATTTCTCCTACTACTCCTACTACTACTACTATTACTACTACTACTCCTGCTGCAGCTACTGCTCCGACTCGTACTATTATTGCTATTTCCATTACTACTGCTACTACCACTACTTCTATAGCTGCTCCTACAACTACTGTTACTACTACTATGACCACTATTACAACTACAACTACAACTACTACGAATACTACTACTATTACGAATAGTCCAACTACGACTATTGCTACTACTACTTCTACCACTTCTCTGCCTCCTATTACTACTCCTACAACTGCTACTACTACTACTACTACTTCTACTACGGCTACTACCGTTAATAGTATTACGACAACTACAACTACTGCAACAACTACTGCTACTTTTAATATGACTACTAGTAGTACTACTACTTCTTCAACTATTACTACAACTGCCACTGCTACTACTACCACTATTACTTCTGCTGCTTTTGCTATTGCTACTACTCGTACTACTACTACTGTTGTTGCTGCTGCTATTGCTATTTCTGTTGCTACTTCTACAACTACTACTGTGACGACCACTACATCTACTACTACTACGACGACTACTACACCTACTACTATTGCTACTACTACTACACTGCTACTACAACTACTACAACTTGTATGACTACTACTCCTAGAACTACTATTACTACAGCTAATACTACTATTACTGCTGCTACTGCTACTTGTATAACTACCATTACCTCTACTAATACTATTAATACTCCTATGATTGCTACAACTACTCCTAGTGCTACTACTCCTCCTCCTACCACTATGACTATTACTACTACTACTCCAATTAATACAAATTCTCCCTCTCTAACTTCTAATACTGCTAGTACTACTACTCCTACTACTATACTAATACTCCTACTACCAGTACTAGTACTACCACTGTTACTACTACTACTACAACAGCAACAACAACAATAACAACAACTACTACTACAACAAATCCTACTACTACTACTGCTACTAAGACTAATACTACAACTAGAACTTCTACCACTACTTCTAATACTACTGCTGCTAGTACTAGTACTAGTACTACTACCGCTGCTACTACGACTACATCTATTGCTACTACTGCTACTACAACAACTACCACTACTACTATTACTGCTACTACTACTACTATGACTACGAGAACAACTACTACTCCTACTACTGCCACTAAAGCAACTACTAGTACTACTTCTTCAACTACTACTACTACTACTACTACTATTACTACTACTACTCCTACTACAGCTACTACTTCTAGTTCCACTACAACTATAGCTACAACGACTACTGCTACTACTACTACTACTACTACTCCTACCATGAATAATACAATTACTACAACACAACTACGTATGTTGTTGTTCCCGCTGCTACTAGTGCCAAAACAACTACATTTGCTACGACTACTCCAACAACTACTGCTACAACTATTGCTGCTAGTTTTACAAGTAGTACTGCTACTGCTGCTCTTGCAACTACTACTACCGCTACTACTACAACGACCACTACTACTACTACTATGAGTTTTACTACTACTACTGCTGCTACAACAACAACAACAACTTCTTCTGCTAATACTACTACTATAACTAGTACTACCGCTACAATTGCTGCTACTACTACAACAGCTACTACTAGTACAACAACTAAAACTGGTACTTCTAAAACTATACTACTACTACTACTACAACAACAACAACAACAGCTACTACTACTACAACAACTAAAACTAATACTACTACTACTACTACTTGCACTACAACTACTAGTACTTGTACTACTACTACTACTACTACTACTACTAGTAATACTACTACTACTACTACTACTACTACTACTATTACTACTACTACTACTGCAAGTACCACTATTATGATACCATTACTTCTACTCCTACAACTACTATTATTACTAATACTACTATTATTATGACTACTATTGCTACTACAACAACTACTACTACTCCTACAACAACTACTACTAGTATTATTACTGCTACTATGTCTACTACTTATACTCCTATTTCTCCTACTACTCCTACTACTACTACAATTACTACTACTGCTCCTGCTGTAGTTTCTCCTGCTAGTCGCACTATTACTACTATTTCTATTACTACTGCTACTACCACTACTGCAATGGCTACTCCTACTACTACTGCTACTACTACTATGACCACTATTACAACTACAACAACTACTACTAATACTACGACAATTACGAATAGTTCAACTATGACTATTGCTACTACTACTTCGACTACTTCTCTGACTCCAATTACTACTCCTACTACTGCTACTACTATTACTACTACTACTGCTGCTGCAACTACTACTACTACTACTACTACTACTGCTGCTGCTGCTACTGCTGCTGCTTCTACTACGGCTACTATCGCTAATAGTTTTACGACAACTACAACTCCTACAACAACTGCAGCTACTTTTACTACAACAACTACTGCTACTAAACTGCCATTGCTACTACTACCACTATTACTTCTGCTGCTTATGATACTGCCACTACTCGTGCTGCTACTACTGCAGCTGCTATTTCTGCTGCTACTTCTACAACTACTATTGTGACTACCACTACATCAACTACTACTACTACTACGACTACTACTACTACTATTGCTACTACTACTACACTACAACTACAACTACTACCGCTTGAATTACTACTACTGCTGCTCTAGCAACTACTACTACCACTACAACGACCACTACTACTACTACTATGAGTATTACTACTACTACTGTTACTGCAACAACAACAATAACTTCCTCTACTACTACTACAATTGTTGCTAGTACTACAATAGCTACTATTAGCACTACAACTAAAACTAATATTACTACTACTACAACAACAACAACAACAACTACTACTACTACAAAGAAAACTAATACTACTACTACTACTACTACTACTACTACTACTACTACTACTTGTACTACTACTACTACTAGTACTTGTACTACTACTACTAGTACTTCTACTTGTCTACTACTACTACTACAACAACTACTACTACTACTACTACTACTAATACTACTACTACTACTACTCCTCCTCCTCCTCCTCCTATTACTACTACTACTACAACAACAACAACAATAAATACTACTACTACTACTAGTACTACTACTACTACTACTAATACTTCTACTACTATTACTACTACCACTATGACTACTACTACTACTACTACGACTATCACAAATACTACTGCAAGTACCACTATTATGATACCATTACTTCTACTCCTACAACTACTATTGTCACTAATACTACTATTATTATGACTACTATTGCTACTACAACAACTACAATTGCTACTACTCCTACAACTACTATAGCTACTATTACTGCTACTACGTCTAC
>RXID01022261.1:23009-82308 GCA_005019695.1 Trichopus zeylanicus subsp. travancoricus
AGTAGTAATACTACTAGTAGTAGTTGTACTAGCATAAGTAATAGTAGTAGTAATAGTAGTGGCAGTAAGAGTAGTAGTAGTTGTAGTAGCAGTAGCTATAGTACTAGTTGTAATAGTTATAGTAGTAGTACTGGTAGTAGTAGTAATGGTAGTAGTAGTAGAAGTAGTAGTTGTTGTTGTTGTAGCATTATGAGTAGAGGTAGTCGTAGTAGTAGTAGTAGTAGTGGTAGTAGTAGAACTAGCAGTTGTAGTGCTAGTAGTAGTAGTAGTAGTAGTAGTAATAGAAGTACTAAAACTAGCTATTGTAGTGCTAGTAGTAGTAGTAGTTATTGTCGCAGTTGTTGGTGTTGTCGTTGTTATTATAGCAGCAGCAGCAGTAGTAGTAGTTGTCGTAGTTGTTGTTGTTGTCGTTGTTATTGTAGCAGCAGCCGCAGCAAGAGGAGGAGGAGGAGTAGTAGTAGTAGTAGTAGTAGTAGTAGTAGAGGTAGTAGTAGTAGCATTAGTAGTAGTGTAGTAGTTGTAGCAGTAGTAGCCATTGTGGTAGTAGTAGTAGGAGGAGTTGTGGAAGCTGTAGTGGTAGTAGCAGTAGCACTAGTTATTGTAGTAGTAGAAGCCATAGTAGTAGTAGCTGCAGCATCAACAGTGCTGGTATCAATAGTAGTACTAGTTGTAGTAGTGGCAGTAATAGTCGGAGTTGTAGTTGTAGCTGTAATAGTAGCAGTAGCAGTAGTAGTATTAGTAGCGGTAGTAGTAGTAGTGATAGTAGTAGTAGCAGCAGCAATAGTAGCAGCAGAAGTAGTGAAGTGGTAATGGTAGTATTAGTAGTAGTAATAGTAGTAGTCATAATAGTAGTTTTAGTAATTATTCTAGGAGATATGGTAGTAGTAGTAGTAATAGTAGTAGTAGTAGCCACAGTAGCAGCAGTAGTAGTGGTAGAAGTAGTTGGAGTAGTAGTAGTAGTACTGGGAATAGGATTTGACATGGAGTAGTGCTAGGAGTTATTGTATTTGGAGTAGTTGTAGCTGTAGTTGTTGTAGTAGTGGTAGCTAAACTAGTAGTATAAGTTGTAGTAGCAGTAGTCGTAGTAGCAATAGTAGTAGTACTACAAGTACTAGTAGTAGTAGCATTAATAGCCGCAGGAGTAGTAGTCACAGTTATAGTAGCAATAATAGTAGTCACAGTAGTAGCGGCAGAAGTAGTAGCAATAGTAGTAGCTGAAGTAGTAGAAGTTGTAGTAATTGTACCAGTGGTAGGAGTAATAGTAGCAGTAGTTGCAACAATGACACAAGTAATAGTCATATTAGTAGTAGTAGTAGCAGAAGTAGTAATAGTAATAGTAATTGTAGTAGCCATATTAGTAGTAGTAGTTATTGTTGTTGTAGTAGTAGCAGCAGTAGTAGCAGTAGTTGTAGCACTAGAAGCAACAACATGAGTAGTAGTATTAGTATCAAGAGTAGTAGCACCAGCAGAAGTAGTAGAAGAAGTAGTAATAGTAGTAGTGGAAGTAGTAGTAGTTGTAGCAGCAATAGTAGTAGTTGTAGATGTAGTTGTAGTACTAGCAGCAGCAGCCGTAGTAGCAGTAGTAGTAGTTGGAGTAGTAGTAGTATTAGCAGTGCAGCAGTAGTTGTAGCAAGAGTTGGAGTAGTTATTGTAGTTATAGCAGTAGTAGTAGCAGCAACAGTTGCAGCTGCAATTGCAGTACTAGTAGTAGTGTTAGTACTAGTAGTCTTAGTCACTGTTGTAGTAGTAGCATTAACAGTAATAGTACTAGTAGGAGAAGTAGTAGAAGTAGTAGCAATATTAGCTGCAACAATAATAGTCGTAGTAGTTGCTATATTAGTAGTTGTTGTAGGAGCAATGACAATAGTAGTACTTGTTATAGTAGCACTAGTAGTTGTACTAGTAATAGTAGTAGTAGTAACTATAGTAGTTATAGCGGCAGTAGTAGTAGTAGTAGCATCTGGAGTAGCAGTAGTAGTTGCGAAAGTAGTAGTTTTATCGGTGGTAGTAGCCACAGCTGTCGTAGTAGTAGTAGTTGCAATAGCAACAAGTGCAGCAACATTAGTTGTGATAGTAGTATTACTAGTAGCAGTAGTAGCATTAGCAGCAATAGTAGTAGTAGCAGTCGTAGTGGTAGTAACAGCAGCAGTAGCATTAGTTGCAACAGCAGCTGTAGTAGTATAGTAGTAGTACTAGTAGTAGTTGTAGTAGTTGTAGTAGTAGTAGTAGTAATAGTAGTAGTAGTGGCTATAGTACTACTGCCAGAAGCAGTAGTAGTAGTACTAGTAGTCATTGTAGTAGAAGCAATAGCAATAGTAGCAGTGGGTGTAGTAGTAGTGGTGGTGGTAGTAGTAGTAGTAGCAGTAGTTCTAACTGTATTAATAATAGTAGCAGCTGTAGGTGTAGGAGGAGTAGCAGTAGTGGTAGTAGTATTTGTAGTCGTTGTACTACTAATAGCAATAGTAGTAGTAGTTGTAGTAATAGGAAAGGTTGCAGTGGCATTAGCACGAAAAGAAGTAGTAGCAGCAGTAGTCGTAATAGTAGTAGTTGCCGTAGCAGTAATAGCGGTAGTAGCAGTAGCAGCAATTGTGGTTGTACTAGTGGAAGTAGTAGCAGATAAGTGGCAGGAGTAGTAGCAATAGTATTAGAAATAGTGTCACAGTTGTAGTAGTAGTAGCAACAACAGAAGCAGTAGTTGCATTAGTAGTAGTAGTTTCAGTAGCCACCGTAGTTGTAGTTGAAGTATTAGTGGTAGTTGCAGTAGTGGTAGTAGTAGTAGTAGTAGCAGCAGAAGTAGTAGCAGTGGTTGTAGTAACATTACGAGTAGTAGCAGAAGTGCAGCAATTGCAACAATAGTAGGGGAAGTAGTCATAGTAGTAGTAGCAGTAGTAGTAATAGTAGTAGTGATAGCAGTAGTAGCAGCAACAGTAGTATTAGTTGTAGTAGAAGTACTGGTGGCAGTAGTTGTACTAGTAGAAGCATCAGCTGAAGTAATAGGAGTAGTAGTAGTTGTAGTAGTAGTAGCAGAAATAGTTACCATAGTAGTAGTAGTAGTAGCAAGAACAACAACAGTGGCATTAGTAATAGTAGTATTAGCAGTCACAGTAGTAGTAGTCATAGTAGTAGTGGTAGCAGTAGCAGTATCAGTTGTAGTACCAATAGTAGTAGCAGCAGCATTAGTGGAAGGAGTAGTAAATGCAGTGGTAGTAGTAGTAGCAGCAGCAGTAGTGTAGTAATAGTACTAGTTGTAGAAGTAGTAGTAGTAGTTGGAGAAGTTGTAGTAGTAGTAGTAGTAGTAGTATTAGTAGGAGCAGTAGTTGGAGTAGGATTAGCGCTAATAGTAGTAGTATTTGGAGATGTAGTAGTTGTAGTAGTTGTTGTTGCACTAGTAGCTGTAGTTGTAGCAAAAGTAGTAGTAGAACTTATAGTAGTAGTAGTAGTAGTAGTAGTAGCAAATGTAATAGCATTAGTACTAGTACTAGAAGTAGTATTAATAGCCGAAGGAGAAGTAGTAGTTGCTGCTGTTGGACTAGTAGTAGATGTGGTAGCAGTAGTAGTATTTGAAGCAGAAGCAACATTAATAGTAGTTGTAGTTGAAGAAGTAGTAGTAGTAGCAGTAGTAATAGTAGTTGAAGTAGTAGTAGCAGCAACAACGATAGGAGTAGTTGTAATAGTTGTAGTACTCATAGTAGTGTGGTAGCTGGAGCAGTTGTAGTTGTAGGAGATGTAGTAGGAGTAGTAGTAGTAGTATTTATAGTTGTTGGAGTAGTAGTAATACTAGTAGCAGTATTTGTACTAGCAGTGTTGTACTAGTAATAGTTGTAGTAGTAGCAGTATTAGTAGTCATAGTAGCAGTAGTAGTTGTAGTAGTAGCCAAAGTAGTAGCAGTAGCAGGACTTGTAGTAGTAGAAGTAGTTGTAGCACTAGAAGTACCAGTAGTGGTAGTAGTAGTAGTACTAATAGCGCTAGTAGAAATAGTAGTAGCACCAAGGTCAGTAGTAGCAGAAGCAGTAGCTAAAATAGTAGTAGTAGTTGTTGTAATCATAGGTGCAGCCGCAGCAGGAACATCTTTAATAGTAGTAGTAGTGGTAGTAGTAGTAGAATTTATAGTGGTCGTAGTAGCGGCAAAAGTAGTAGAAAGAATAGTAATAGGAGTAAGAGTTGGATTAGGAGTCACAGTAGTAGTAGTAGTAGTATTAGTAGCAATGACAGAAGTAGTAGTAGTAGGCAGAGGCGGAATAGTAGTAGTAGTAGTCGTAATTGTTGTTGTTCTAATTGTACTAGTAGTAGTTGTAGTAGAAGTTGTAGCAATAGCTATAGCTATAGTTGTAGTAGTAGTAGAAAGAGTAGAAGAAGTTATAGGAGTATTAGTAGTATTAGTAGTAGTAGTATTAGTAGTAGTAGCAGCTGTAGTAATTGTAGTAGTGGTAGGAGGCGGAGTAGTAGTATTAGTAGTAGTAGTATTGGTAGTAGTAATGGTAGTAGTTGTAGGACTAGAATTAGTACCAATAGTAGTAGTTGTAGTAGTGGTGTAGTAATGGTAGTAGTACTAGAAGTGTAGATGTTGTAGTAGTCATTGTTGTAGTAGTAGTAGTAGTGGTCTTGATAGTTGTAGTAGCATGAATATTTGCAGTAGTAGTAGTTGTAGTAGTTACAATAGTAGCAGCAGTTGCAACAGTAGTAGCAACAGCAACAGCAGTAGCAGCAACAACAACAGCAGTAGTTGTTATTGTTTTAGTAGTAGTAGTAGTAGTAGGAGTAGTAGGAGCAGCAGCAATAACAGTAGTAGTAGTACCAATAGTAGTAGTTGTTGTTGTACTAGTAGTAGTAGTTTTTGTAGTAGTAGTAGCAGCAACAGTAGTAGTGGTAGCAAAAATAGTAGTAGTAGTGGTGGTGGTGGTAGTAGTAGTAGTAGTACTAGTAGCAGTTGTAATAGTAGTAGTAGTAGTAATCATAAGATTTGTTGTATTTATAGCGGTAGCAGTTGTAATAGTAGTCGTAGCAATAGCAGCAGCAGCAATAGTAGCAACATTAGTAGTTGTTGTTGTAATAGCAGTAGTGGTAGTAGTAGTCTTTGCAGGAGTAGTGTCAAGAGAAGCAGTAGGAATGCCAGCGCATGTAGTAGTAGTAGTAATAGTAGTAGGTGTAGTAGTATTAGTAGTAGGAGTAGTAGTAGTTGTAGTAGTAATAATAGTAGCAGTAGTAGTAATACTAGTAATAGTTGGAGCAGTAGTTTTTGTTGTAGAAGTAGTAGTAGTAGTAATAGTAGCGGCAGCAGCAGTAGTTGTTGTTGTAGTAGTAATAGTGGTAGTAGCAGCATTGGCTGTAGTAGTAGCAGTAGCAATAGCAATTATGGCAGTAGTCGCGGTAGCACTGGTGGAAGAAGTAGTGGTAGTAATTGTAGTTGTTATAGTAGTAGTAGAAATAGTGGCAATAGTAGTAATAGTAGTTGCCATAGCAGCAGCAGTAGTAGAAATGGTACTAGAAGCACTAATAGCAATTGTTGTAGTAGTAATACTAGTAGTAGTTTGGTACTAGTAGTAGTAGTTGTAGTAGTCACAGTAGTCATTATAGTAGTAGGAGTTGGGATAGAGGTCGGAGTAGTAGCAATAGTTGTACTAGGTGTAGTAGTTGTTGTTGTTGTACTAGTAGTAATATTAATAGCAGTAGAAGTTGTAGTATTAATAGTAATTATAGTAGTACTAGCAGCGGTAATTGTTATAGCTATAGTATTAATAGTAGTAGTAGTAGTAGCAGTAGTTGTAGCATTATCAATAGTTATTGTAATAGTAGTAGTATCAGAAATACTAGTTGTTGTAGTAGTACTAGTAGTAGTAGTGATAGGCGTAGTAGTACTAGCAGTAGTAGTAGTTATTATTGTAGTTCTAGTTGTAGTAGTAGCAATAGCCATAATAGTAGTGGTGGTAGTAGTAGTAGAAGTGGTTTTAACTAGTAGCAGTAGCATGAGAAGTAGTAGTGGCAGCAGTAGCAATAGTAGTAGTAGTAGTCGTAGTAGCAGGAATAGTAGTTGCAGCTGTAGTAGTAGAAATAGTAGTTGGAGCAGTTGCAATAGTAACAGTAGTAGCTGGAGTAGCAGTACTAATAGTTGTAGTAGTAGTAGTAGAAGTAGTAGTGGTAGTAGTAATTTTAGTAGTAGTATCAAGAGCAATGGCAGTAGCTGAAGCAGTTGTAGTAGTAGTAGCTCTAATAGTAGTAGTAGCAGTTGTATCTTTAGTAGCATTACTTGTAGTATTACGACTAGTAGTCATGGAAGTAGTAGAAGTAGTGCGAGTTGTAGTAGGGGTAGTAGTAGTGCAATAAGTAGTAGTAGTTGGAGAAGTTGTAGTAGTAGAAGTAGTAGTAGTAATAGTAGTAGTAGTGGTAGGAGTAGTAGTAGGATTAGTAGTAGTAGTATTGGTAGTAGTAATGGTAGTAGTTGTAGGAGTAGAATTAGTACCAATAGTAGTAGTTGTAGGAGTAGAATTAGTAACAATAGTAGTAGTGGTAGTTGTGGTCTAGTAATAGTTGTATTAGTAGTAGAAGTGTAGATGTTGTAGTAGTTATTATTGTAGCAGCAGCAGTAGAAGTAGTAGTAGCAGTAATAGTAGTAGTGGTAGTAGTAGTAGTGGTGGTCTTGGTAGTTGTAGGAGCATGAATCGTTGCAGTTATGGTAGTTAGAACAGTAGCAAAAGCAACAACAGCAGCAGCAGTAGTAGTAGTAGCTGTAGTAGTAGTAGTAGTAGTAGTAGTAGTAGTAGCAGTAGTAGTAGTAGTAGTACCAATAATAGTAGTTATTATTGTACTAGTAGTAGTAGTTGTTGTAATAGTAGCAATAGTTATAGGAGTAGCAGTAGCAGCAACGACAGCAACAGAAGTAGTAGTAGTAGTAGCAACAACAGTAGTAGTAGGGGTGGTAGTAGTAGTAGTAGTACTAACACTAGTAGCAGTTGTAATAGTAGTTGTAGTAGTAATAGTAGGAGTAGTTGTATTTGTAGCAGTAGTAGTTGTAATAGTTGTAGTAGTAGCAGCAGCAGCAATAGTAGCAATAGTAGTAGTTGTTGTAGTAGTACCAGTAGTAGCAGCAGCAGCAGTAGTAGTAGTGGTAGTAGTAGTCTTAGTACGAGTAGTGGTAGGAGAAGCAGTAGGAGTACGAGCGCATGTAGTAGTAGTTGTAGTTGTAGGTGTAGTAGTATTAGTAGTAGGACTAGTAGTAGTTGTAGTAGCAGTAATAGTAGTAGTAGTTGGACTAGTAGTTTTTGTTGTAGAAGTAGTAGTAGTAATAGTAGCAGCAGTAGTTGTTGTTGTTATTGTTGTAGTAATAGTGGTAGTAGAAGCATTGGCAGCAGCAGTAGTAGTAGTAGTAGCAATTATGGCAGCAGTCGTAGTCGCAGTAGTAGTAGCGCTAGTAGAAGAAGTAGTAGTGGTAGTTGTAGTTGTTATAGTAGTAATAGCAATAGTGACAATAGTAGTAGTAGCAATTGTCGTAGCAGTTGTAGTAGTAGAAATGGTACTAGTAGCACTAGTAGCAGTTGTACTTGTACTAATAGTAGTAGTAGCTGTTGTACTAGTAGTAGAAGACGTAGTAGTAGTCGAGGTAGACATAGTAGTAGTAGGAGTTGGGATAGGGGTCGGAGCAGTAGCAGCAGTTGTACTAGGTGTAATAGTAGTTGCTGTTGTTCTAGTAATAGTATTAATAGGAGTAAAAGTTGTGGTATCAATAGTAATTATAATAGTAGTTGCAGCAGTAATTGTTGTAGTAGTAGTATTAATAGTAATAGATGTAGTAGCAACGGTAGTAGTAGTAGTAGTAGTAGTAGTAATAGTAGTAGTTGTAGTATTATCAATAGCAGTTGTAATAGTAGTAGCATCAGAAATACTAGTTGTAGTAGTAGTAGTAATTGTACTAGTAGTTGTAGTAGTAGTATTAGGAGTATTAGTAGTTGTACTGGTAGAGATAGGAGGAGTAGTAGTAGTAGTAGTGATATGCATAGTAGTTGTTGTTGTAGTTCTAGTTGTTGTAGTAGTAGTAAAAGTAGTAGTAGTTGCAGCAGTAGTAGTAGCGGTGGTATTAATTGTAGTAGCAGTATCATGAGAAGTTGGAGTAATAGTAGTAGCAATAGTATTAGTAGTAGTAGTCGTAGTAGCAGCAACAATATTAGCAGTAGTAATAGTAGAAGCAGCAGCATCAGTAGTAGTAGTAGAAATAGTAGTTGGAGAAGTTGTAGTAGTAATTATAGTAGCTGGAGTAGCAGTACTAACAGTAGTAATAGTAGTAGTAGTGGTAGTCGTAATTGTAGTAGTAGTAGCAAGAGCAATGGCAGTAGCAGAAGCAGTTGTAGTGCCAGTAGTTGTAGCCAAAGTTTCAGTTGTAGTAATAGTAGTTCTAGTGGTAGCAGTAGCAGTTGTAGTTGTAGTAGTGGTATTTGTAGTAGTACTACAAGTGGTCATATTAGTAGTAGAAGTAGTGCAAGTTGTAGTAGGAGCAGTAGTAGTGCAATAAGTAGTACTAGTTGGAGAAGTAGTAGTAGTTCTAATACTAGTAGAAGTAATAGTAGTAGCGATAGTAACAGTTGTGGCGGCAATAGTAGTTGTAGCCATTATAGAAGTAGTAGCCTCTATAGTAGTATTTGTAGTAGGCATTGTGGTGGTAGTAGTAGTAGCCATTGTAGTAGTAGCAGTACTTGCCATTATAGTGGTAGTAGTTGAAGCAATAATAGCGTTAGTAGTAGCGGTAGTAGTAGTTGTAGTAGTAGTAGAAGTTGGAGAAGTAATACTAGTAGTTGTAGTAGCTGCAGTAGGAGTAGTAGTTGTTGTAGTAGTAGTAACAGTAGCAGCAATAATACTAGAAGTAGGAGTTGTGGTAGTACTAGTAGTAGTAGTATTAGCAATAGTAGTAGCTGAAGAAGCTAAAGTAGTAGTATTAGTAGTATTAGTAGTAGTAGAAGCAACAGTGGTAGGAGGAGCAGTAGCATGAGTAGTAGTTGTAGTAGTAGTAGTAGTAGTAGGAGTAGTACTAGTAGTAGAAGGGATAGCACTAGGAGTAGTAGTTGTTACAGTAATCATTGCAGTAGTAGTAAAAGTAGCAGTAGCGGTAGTAGTAGTAGTATTAGTAGTAGCAGTAGTAGTTGTAATAGTAGTAGCAATGGTAGTAGCAGTAGTAGTAGTAGTCGAAGTAGTCATAGTAATAGTAGTAGTAGAACTAGTAGCTGCAGTAGTTGCAATTGTAGCAGTAGTAGTTGTAGAAGTTGTAGTAGTAGTAGTGGTAGTTGTATTAGCAGCTGTAGTAATAGTAGTAATAGCAATAGTTTTAGTAGTAGTAGTAGCAGAAGTCATAGTAGCAACAGGGGAGGAGGAGGAAGAGTTGTAGTAGTTGCTGTAGTAGTAGCAGTAGTAGTTGTAGTTGGAGAAGTAGAGTAGTTGCAGTAGCCGCAGTAGTAGCAGCAAAAGTTGTAATAGTTGGAGGAGAAGTAGTAGTCATAGCAGTTGTACAAGTAGTAGTCGTTGTAGCAGCAGTAGTAATGTAGTAGTTATTGCGGTTGCTGTGGTAACAATAGTAGCTAGAGTAGCAGTAGTAACAATACTAGTTGTTGTTGTTATTATTGTTGCTATTTTACCAGTAGTAGCTGCAGCAAGAGTAGTAGTAGTTGTAGTTGTGGCAGTAGTAGTAGTAGCTGTAGTAGTAGTTATTGTTGTAGCAGTCATAGTAGTAGTACTAGTAGTTGTCATAGTAGCAGTAGTAGTAGTAGTTGCAATCATACGACTAATAGCAGCAGCAGCAGCAGTAGTGGTAATAGTAGTAGTGGTAGCATGAGTACTAGCAGTAGTAGGAGTAATAGAAGTACCTATAATAGTAGTAGCCATAGCAGCATTTATAGTAGTAGTAGTTCTAGTGGTAGTAGTAGCGATTGTAGTAGTAGTCATAGTACTTGTAGTGTTAGTTGCAGAAGTAGTGCAAGTTGCAGTAGGAGCAATTATCGTACAATAAGTAGTAGTAGTAGGAGAAGTAGTAGTAGTAGAAGTAGAAGTAGTTCTAATACTAGTAGAAGTAATAGTTTTAGCGGTAGTAGCTGGAGTTGCAGCAGTAGTAGTCGTAGCAGTCATAGCAATAGTAGCCATTCTAGCAGTAGTAGTTGCACTAGTAGTAGCGATAGTAGTAGTTATAGTAGTACTAGTACTAGTAGTAGAAGTTGGAGAACTAATAGTAGTAGTTGTGGTAGTGATTGTTGTTGTTGTTGTTGCAGTCATAGTGGTACTAGTAGTAGAAGCGGTTGCTGTACTAGTAGTAGTAGTAATAGTAGCAATAGCAATAGTTTTAGAAGTAGTAGTAGTAGCAACAGTAGTAGTAGCAGCAATAGTAGTTGTTATTGTTGTAGTAGCAGTAGTCGTTGTAGTTGGTGAAGTAGGGTACGGTAGCAGTAGTAATAGCAGTAGCAGTTGCAGCAGTATGAGGAAAAGTAGTAGTAGTAGTAGCAGTAGTAACAAAAGTAGTAGTCATAGTAGTAGTACAAGTAGTAGTGATTGTACCAGCAGTAACAATGGCTGTAGTAGTAGTAGTTGTGCTGCTTGTGGTCCTAGTATTGGTAATAGTAGTGGTTGTCGGAGAAGTATTATAAGTGGCAGTACTACTAGTAGTAGTAGGAGTAGGAGCAGTAGTAGGAGTAGTAGTTGTTGTGGTAGCAATAGCAGAAGTGGCAGTAGTAGTTATAGTAACAACAGTAGCAGTAGTTGTAGAAGTAGTGGTAGTAGTATTACTAGCAGTAGTAGTAGTAGTTGCAGTAATAATGGCAGCACTAGTAGTAGCAGTAGTAGTAGCGGAAGTTGCAACAGTAGTAGTAAAAGTAGTACCAGTAGTAATAGTACCAGTAGCAGTAGCAGTAGTAGTAGTAGTACCAGTAGCAGTAGCAGTAGTAGTAGTAGCTATAGAAATAGTTATTGTAGTAGTGGTAGTAGTAGTAGCAGTAGTAGTATAAGTAGTAGTTGCAGCAGCAGAAGTAGGGTTAGTGTTAGTTGTAGTAGTACCTGCTGTAGGAGTAGTAGTTGTAACAATTGCTCGGGTTACAAAAGTAGTAGTAGTGGTAGTCGTGGTGGTAGTGGTAGTAGTAGTAATAGTAGTAGTATTACTAGTTGTAGTAATAGAAGTAGTAGTTGTAGTGGCAGGAGTAGTAGCAGTAGCAGCAACAGTAGTAGTAGCAATAGTAGTAGCAGAAGTTATAATAGTAGTCGTAGCAGTAGTAGAAGTCGGGGGAGTAATAACAGTAGTATTAGTAGTAGTTATTGTTGTCCGAGTAGTAGTAGGAGCAGTTGTAATAGTAACTATGGTTGCAAGAGGACTAGGAGTAGGGGCAGTAATAGGTGTAGTTGTAGTTTGAGTGGGGGCAGTAGTAGTAGTAGGAGTTGTAGTAGTGGAAGGGGTTGGAGTAGGTGTCGTATTAGCTGTAGTAGTAGTAGGAGGAGTAGTAGCAGAAGTAGTAGTAGTAGGAGTAGGAGTAGGAATAGTAGTAGTAGTGGTAGTAGTAGTAATAGGAGTAGGAGTCAGAGCAGTTGGAGCGGAAGTAATAGTAGTAGTAGGAATACTGGTAGAAGTAGTAGCAGGATCACTAGTACTAGTAGCAGTAATAACAGTAGCTGTAGGAGTCGAAATAGTAGAAGTAGTAGTAGTAGAAATGGAAGTTGTAGTAGTGGTCGTAGTAGTAGTTGTCGTACTAGTAGCAGTTGCAGTAGTAGTAGTGTTAGTAGGGGTTTGAGTATGTGGTAATAGGAGTAGTAGCTGTTGTAGTAATGGTAGTGGTAGTAGTAGCAGCAGTAGTGGTAATAGTAGTAGTTGGAGAAGGTTTAATAGTAGGAGCAAGAGTAGTAGGAGGAGTGGGAGTTGGACTAGGCGTAGTAGTAGCAATAGTAGTGGTATTAGTAGGAGTATTAGTAGTAGTAGTAGTAGTAGTGGTAGCTGTAGCACTTGCCATAGTTGTAATAGTAGTTATAAAAGTAGTTGAAGTAGTAGTAGTTGTAGTAGAACTAGTAGAAGTCGAGGAACTAGTAGTAACAGTAGTAGTACTATTTGTATTAGTAGTAGTAGTAATAGTAGTAGTAGAAGCATTAGTAATACAAGTAATAGTGGTAGTAGTAGTTGTTGGAGTTGTGTTAGGAGTAGTAGTAGGAGTTGCTGTAGGAGTTGATGTTGTTGTTGTTGTAGTAGTAGTAGTAGTAGTAGTAGTAGTAGTAGTAGTAGTGGTAGTGGTAGTAGTAGTAGTAGTGGTAGTGGTAGTAGTAGTAGTAGTAATAGTAGTAGTAGTAGTAGCAGTTGTAGGAGTTCTAGTTGGGGTTGGAGTAGGAGTAGTAGCAGTAGTAGAAGTGAGTGTAGGAGTTGGGTTAGGAGTAGCAGTTGTTGTAAGAGTTGGAGTAGGAGTAGTAGTAGTTGTTGTTGTTGTTGTAGTTGGAGTAGTAGTAGTTGTAGTAGTAGTAGGAGGTGGAGGAGTAGTAGTAGTAGTAGTACTAGTACTAGTAGCAGTAGTAGTAGTGGTGGTAGTAGTAATAGTAGCCATAGTAGTGGCTATAGTAGTAGTAGCTGCAGTAGTAGTAGTAGAAATTGTAGTGGGAGTTATAGTAGTAGAAGTCATGGTAGTAGTAGTAGCAAAAGTTGTATTAATAGTAATAGTAAAAGTTGTACTTATAGAAGAAGTGGTAGCAGTAGTAGTAGTTGTTGTAGTTGCTGCAACGGCAGCAGCAAGAGTACTTGTAGTAGTAGTAGTAGTTATTTTTTATGTACTAGCAGATGTAGTAGAAGTAGTTGTAGTAGTAGGAGTAGCGGCAGTAGCACCAGTAGTAGCACCAGGAGTACTTTTAGTTGTACTAGTCGTAGTAGTAGTTGGAGCCGCTTTAGGAGTAGGAATAGGAAAAGCAGTTGTAGTTGTAGTAGCTGTTGTAGCAGTAGTAGTAGTTGTTGTTGTTGTAGTTGTACCAGTAGTAGTAGTTGTTGTTGTTGTACCAATAGTAGTAGTCGTAGTAGTAGTGGTAGTTGCAACAACGGCAGCAGCAGGAGCAGCGACAGTAGTAGCAGTAGTAGTAGTAATAGTAGTAGTAGTAGGAGGAGGAGGAGGATGAGGAGCGGTAGTAGCTATAGTAGGAGTAGGAGTAGTAGTAGCAGGCGGAGGTGGAGTAGCAGCAACAACAGTAGTAGTTATTGCTGTTATTGTAGTAGTAGCAATAGCAGAAGAAGCAACAACAGTATCTTTAGTAGTAGTTGTAATAGCAACAATAGCAAAAGCAGCAGTAGCAGCACCTGTTGTCGTAGTAGTAGTAGTAGTAGTAGCAGCAGCAGCAGCAGCAGTAGTAGCGGTAGTAATTATGCTTGTTGCAATAGCAGCAATAGTAGTAGCAGTAGTAGCAGTTGTTGTTGTTATAGTAGCAGTAGTAGCCGTAATCGCCAAAGTATTAGTAATAGAAGTAATTATAGAAGTAGTACTATTAGTAGCAGTAATAGTAACAACACTAGCAATAGTAGCAATTGTAGTAGTAGTTGTTGTTGTAGTAGGAGTAGCAGAAGCATTAGTTGTAGTAGTAGTGCTAGTAGTAGTAATAGTAGTAGCTGGAGTAGAAGTAGTAATAGTAGTAGTAGTAGTAGTTCTTGTAGTAGCTGAAGTAGCAATCGTACTTATAGCAGTAGCAGTAGTAGTACCAGTAGAAGTTGTTCTAGTAGTCATAGCAATCATAGTATCAGTAGTAGTTGTAGAAGTAGAAGTAATTCTTGGACAACAGTAGTGGTAGGAGTAGTAGAAATAGAAGCTAAAGCAATAGTAGCAGCAGCAGCAGCAGTAGTAGTTGCAGTGGTAACTGTAGTAGTGGGAGCAATAGTATTAGTAGTAGTAGTCGTGGTTCTATCAGTAGCAGCAGTTGTAGGCAGTAGTTGTAGTAGTAGTAGTAGTAGTTGTTGGAGAAGTAGTTATAGCAGTAGTAGCAATAGTAGTAGAAGTAGTTGTTGGAGAAGTAATAGTAGTAATAGTAGTTGTAGTTGTAGGAGAAGTAGTAGTAGTTGTAGTAGTAGAAGTAGTTATAGAAGTAATACTATTAGTACCTGTAGTAGTAATAGAAGTAGTAGTAGTGGTAGTAGTTGTAGTATTAATAGTAGTATTAGTAGTAGTAGTAGTTATTGTAGCAGTAGCCCTAATAGTAGTAGTAGTAGGGGTGGTGGTGGTGGTAGCAAGAGTAGTAGTTATAGTAGTAGTAGTTGTCGTAGTGGTCGTAATAGTAGCAGTAGTAGCAGTAGTAGCAATAACAGTAGTAATTGTCATAGTAATAGTAATTGTAGCAGCTGTAGAAGTAGTAGTTGTAGTAGTAGTAGTTGTTGTTGTTGTCATAATAATTGCAGCAGTAGTAGTAGTAGTTGGAGAAGTAGTAGCCATTCTAGCAATAGAGGTAGTAGTGCCGGTCGTAGGAGCAGTAGCAGTAGTAGTAGTAGTAGAAGTAGCAGTCATAGTAGTAGTAGTAGTAGTAGTAGTAGACGTAGTAGTAGTAGTAGCATTTGCACCATTAGTATTAGCAGTAGTAGCCACAGCAGTCGTAGCAGCAACAACAGTAGTAGCAATTGTCGTAGTAGTAGCAGTATTAGTAGTAGCAGAATTAGTAGTAGCAAAAGTAGTAGTAGTAGGAGAGTTTGTAGTAGTAGAAGTAGGAGCTGTAGCAATAGTAGTAGTAGTAATATTCTTAGCAATAGCAGTTCTAGCAGCAGTAGTTGTAGCAGTAGTCATAGTAGCAATCGTAGCAGTAATAGTAGTAGCTATTGTAGTGGTAGCAATAGCTATTATTGTTGTTGTAGTAATAGTAGGAGGCATAGTAGGAGTAGCAGCAGCAACAGTAGCAATAGCAGTAGTGGTGGCAATAGCAATAGTAGTAAGTATAGTAGTAGTAGTAGTAGTAGTAGTAGTAGTAGGAGTGGTAGTAGTAGCAGTAGTAGTAGTAGTAGCTATTGTTATAGTAATAGTGGTAGTTGCAGTAATTCCTATAGTAGTAGATTAGCAATAAAAGTAGCAGTAGTGGTAGTAGTAGTAGCAGTAGTACTACGAGCAGAAGAATAGTAGTAGTAGTAGTGGTTGTTGCAGTAGGAGCATTTATATTAGCAGTAGTAGTAGAAGTTGTTGTAGTAGTAGTAGTAGTAGCTGTAGTTGCAGTTGCAATTATAGTAAGAGAAGTAATAGTAGTAGAAGTAGTAGGTGCAGTAGCAATAGGAATCGTACTAGTAGTAACGGTAGTTGTTGTAGATGTGGCTGTAGTAGTTGTTGTAGGTGTGGCTGTATTAGTTGTTGTTGCAGTAGTAATCACAGTAGTTGCAGTAGTAGTAGTAGTAGTAGTAGTAGTAGCGGAAGCAGTTGTGGGTATAGTTGTAGTAGTAGCAGTGGTAATAGCTACAGTAGTAGTAGTGGTGGTAGTTGTTGTAGTAGTAGTGGTGGTGGTAGCAGTAGTAGTAGCAGTAGTAGTATTTGTGGTAGTAGTAGTGAGAGTAACTATAGTAGTAGTAGCATTAGTAGCAACAACAGTAGCAATAGTTGTAGTAGTTGTAACGATAGTAGTTTTAATAGCAAAAGTTGTGGTAGCAGTAGTGGTAACAGTTGTAGAAGCAATTGTAGTAGTAGTAGTTGTTGTAGTGGCAACTGCAATGGTTGTAGAAGTGTAGCAGTTATAGTAGTTATAGTAGTCGTAGTAGCATTGGTAATTGTAGCACCCATAGTCATTGTAGTTGTAGTAGTAGTAGTAGTAACAGTGGAAGTAGCAGTAAGAGTAGAAGCAGTTGGAGTAGTAGCAGTAGCAGTTGTTGTTGTAGTAGTAGTATTTGTAGTAGTAGTAGTACTATTAGTTGTACTAATAGTCATAGTAGCCGCAGTAGACGTAGTGGTAGTTGTTGCAGTTGTAAAAGAAGTGGGAATAGTAGGAATAGTTGTTGTAGTTGTTGTTGTAGTAGTAATAGTAGGAGTAGTAGTAGTAGCAGTGGTATTAGCAGCAGTAGTAGCAGTAGTAGAAACAGCAGTAGTAGTAGTAGTAGTAGTAGTTATAGCCATAGTAGTTGTCGGACTAGTGGTATTAGTAGTAGCAGTAGTGGCGGTAGTAGCAATGGTAGTGTATTAGTGGTTGCAATCATAGTAGTAGCAGAAGCCGTAGTAGTAGTTGTAGTAGTAGTACCAGTAGTAGTCGCAGTTGTTGTAGTAGCAACAGCAGCAGCAGCAGCAGTAGTAGTTATTGTGGCGATAGTTGTAGAAATAGCAGTAGTAGTTGTTGTTGTCATAGTAGTAGTATTAGTTGCAATAGTAGGAGTAGTTGTTGGAGTAGTAGTATTAGTCGTAGAAATAGCAGTAGTAGTTATGATAGTTGTTGTTGTAGTAATAGTTACTGAAGTAGTAGTAGTAGTTGTTGTAGTCATAGTAGTAGTAGTTTCTGTAATAGCAGAAGCAACAACAGTTGCAATAGTAGTAGTAGTAGCAACAGTAGTAATAGTAGTAGTAGTAGTTCTAGTAGTAGTAGTAGTACAAGTCAGAGTCATAGTAGTAGTAGCACTAGTTGGAGTTAGAGTAGCAACAGTAGTAGCAGGATGAGGGTAGGAGTGGAAATAGTCATAGTAGCAGTAGTAATAGTAGTAATAGTAGCAGTAGTAATAGAAGTGTTTGTAATTATGCAAGTAATAGTTGTAATTGTAGCAGTAGTAGTCGCAGTAGTAGTAGCAGCAAAAGTCATCCCATTAGTAATAGTAGTGGTAATAACTATACAAGAAATAGTAGTAACCGTAGGAGTAGTAGTAGTGGCAGAAGTAGTAGTAGTAGCAGCAGGAGCAGCAGATGTACTAATAGCAGTAGTAGTAGTTGTTGTTATTATTGTTGTAGTAGTAGTAGTATTAGTAATAGGAATAGGAGTTGTATTAATAGTAGTAGCAATAGTACTGTTAGTAGTAATGCCAACAGCAGAAGTAGCTGTAGTAGTAATTATTGTTGATGTAGTAGTAATTGTTGTAGTAGTAGTTGTACTATTAGCTAAAATTATAGTAGGAACAGTAGTAGGAGTAGGAGTAGCAGAAGTAGTAGTAGCAGTAATCATCGTACTAGTAGTTGGAGTAGTAGTAGTAGTAGTTTTTGTTGTTGTTGTGGTTATTGTAGTAGTAGTAGTGGTAGTAGGAATAGTAGTATTACAAGTAGTAGTAGTAGTAGTTGGAGTTGTTGGAGTAGCAATAGGTGTGGTAGGAATACTCGTCGTGGTAGTAGTAGTAGTAGTAGTAGTTGGTGCAATAGAAGTATTAAAAGAAGTACTAGTAGCAGTAATAGTAGTTGTAGTAGTTACACTATTAGTAGTAGCAGTAGTAGTAGTAGTAGTCGCGATAGAAGTAGTAGTAGTCATAGTGGTAGTAGTAGCAGGAGTTGCAGCAACATTCATTGTAGTAGTAGTCATAGTAGTAGTAGCCATCATAGTAGTGGTAGCACGACTACTCGTAGTAGAACTAGTAGAAATAGTTGTGGTAGTAGTAGTAGCAATAGTAGTAGTAGTAACTTTAGTAGCAGCAGCAGCAGTTGTAGTAGTTGTTGTTGTTGTAGTAATAGTACTAGCAGAAGTTGCAATAGAAATAATTGTTGGAGTTATAGTTGGAGTTGGAGTAGTAGTAATAGTAGCAGCAACAATGGTAGTAGTAGGAGTAGTAGTAATAGTAGTAGGAATGGTAGTAGTAGAAATAGTAATAGGAATGGTAGTACTAGTAGTAGTAGTAGTAGTAGTAGTAGTAGTAGTAATTGTAGCAGCAATAGAAGTAGTAGTTGTAGAAGTAGCAGGAGTAGCAGTAGTTAGAGTAGTAGTAGTAGCTGTAGCAGTAGAAGCAGTAGTAGTAGCACTAGTAGTAGGAGCAGGAGCAGTAGGAGTAGGAGTATTAGTAGTAGGTGTTGTAGTAGTAGGAGTAGTAGTAGTGGAACTAGTGGGAGCAAGAGTTGGTGTAGGAGTAGTAATAGCAGAAGTAGGAGTAGTAGTAGAAATAGTAGTAGTAGATATGATTTTCGTTGTTGTAGTAGTAGTAACAAAATTAGTAGCACTAGTAGGTGTAGTAGTCGTAGTAGTAGCAGGAACAACTGCAATAGCAGAAGCAACAACAATAACAAAAGTAGTAGTAGCAACAATAGTAATAGTAGTAGTCGTTGTAGTAGTAGTAGTACAAGTCGGAGTCAGAGTAGTAGTAGCACTAGTTGGAGTCAACGTAGTAGTTGCAGTAGCAAGATCAGGGTTGGAGTGGAAGTAGTCGTAGTAGCAGTAGTTGTAGTAGTAGTCGCAGTAGTAATAGAAGTGTTTGCAATTATGCATGTAACTGTTGTAATTGTAGTAGTAGTAGTAGTACAAGTAGTAATAGAAGTGTTTGTAATTATAGTAGTAGTAGTAGTAGTCGTAGCAGTAGTAATAGTAGTGGTAATAATTACACAAGTAACAGTAGTAACCGTAGTACTAGTAGTAGTAGTAGCAGCAGCAGTAGTTGTTGTTGTTGTTGTCATTGTTGTAGTAGTTGTAGTGTTAGTAGCAGGAGTAGGAGTTTTAGTTGTAGTAGTAGCAACAGTAGTGTTAGTAATAGTTCTAGCAACAGAAGTAGCAGTAGTAGTAATTATTTTTGATGTAGTAGTAGCAGTTGCTATAATAGTAGTAGTATTAGCTGAAATTGTAGTAGGAATAGTAGTAGGAGTAGGAGTAGCAGAAGATGTAGTAGCAGTAATCGTCGTACTAGTAGTTGGAGTAGTAGTAGTTGTTGTTGTTGTTATTGTTGAGGTTGTAGTAGTAGTAGCGGTAGTAGTAGTAGTAGTAGTTGAAGTTATAGCCGTAGTAGTTGTAGAAGTAGTAGTAGGAGTAGCAGCAGTAGTGGTAAGAGTAGGAATAGTAGTATTAGAAGTAGTAGTAGTAGTAGTTGGAGTTGTAGGAGTAGCAATAGGAGAGGTAGGAGTACTTGTAACAGTAGTAGTAGTCGTAGTTGCAACAGAAGTATTAGAAGAAGTAGTAGTAGCAGTAATAGTAGTTTTAGTAGTCATAGTATTATTAGTAGTAGCAATAGAAGTAGTAGTAGTCATAGTGGTAGTGGTTGTAGGAGTACTAGTAGTACAAGTAGTAGTTGTAGGAGTAGTAGTTGTAGTAGTAGAAGTTATAGCAGCAGTCAATGTAGTAGTAGTCATAGTAGTATTTGTAGAAGTAGCAGTAGTAGTAGTCATAGTTGTAGTGGTAGCACGAGTAGTAGTAGTAGCATTAGCAATAGTAGTAGTTTTAACTTTACTTATAGTAGCACCAGTAGTAGTTGTAGTAGTATTAGTAGCAGGAATAAGAGTAGTTGGAGTAGAAGTAGTAGCAATAGTAGTAGTTGTTATAGCGACAGCAATAGCAGCTGTAGTAGTAGTAGTTATTGTTGTTGTTGTTATTGTAGTTGTTGTAGTAGTAGTACTAGCAGAAGTTGCAATAGGGATAGTTGTAGGAGTTGTAGTTGGAGTAGGAGTAATAGTAATAGCAGTAGCAGTAGTGGTAGTAGTAGGAGTAGTAGTAATAGTAGTATTAGTTTTTGGAGGTGGAGTAATGGTAATAGTAGTAGTTGTTGTTGTAGTTGTAGTAGTAGTTGTAGTAGTAGTAGCAACAGCAGTAGTAGTGGTGGTGGTGGTGGTGGTGGTGGTGGTAGAAGTAGTAGATATAGAAGTAATAGCAGCAGTAGTAGTTGATGTAGTAGCAATAGCAATAGGAGTGGTGGTAGTAGTAGAAGTCGTGCTAGTAGTAGTACTAGTAATAGTATGAGTGTTTGGAGTAGTAGTATTAGTAGGAGTAGTAGTAGTCTTAGTAGTAGTAGGAGGAGTAGTAGCAATAGTAGCAGTAGTTGTAGTTGTTGTTTTTGTGGTAATAGTAGTAGTAGTAGTAGTTGTAGTCGAAGTCAGACTGTAGTAGGAGTGGCAGTGGTAGTAGTAGGAGTTGTAGTTGAAGTTGTAGGAGTGTGTTAGAAGCTGTAGTAGGAGGAGGAGTAGTGCTAGAAGTAGTAGTAGTTTTAGGAGAAGTAGTAGTAGTCATAGTAGTAGTAGTAGTATTAGTTGGAGTAGTGGTACTATAACATTAGTAGTAGTAGTAGTAGCAATAGTAGTAGTAGGAGTAGTATAACAGTAGTAGTTGTTGAAGTAGTAGTAGCAGCAGCAGTAGTAGTTGCAGTAGTAGTAGGTGTAGTTGTAGTAGCAATAGGAGTAGTAGCAAAAGTAGTAGTTGTAGTTGTTGTGTAGTGGTAGTGTAGTAGTAGTAGTAGTAGCAGTATTAGTAGTAGTAGTAGTT
The DNA here is from genome assembly GCA_005019695.1 of Trichopus zeylanicus subsp. travancoricus. Classification (NCBI taxonomy): domain Eukaryota; kingdom Viridiplantae; phylum Streptophyta; class Magnoliopsida; order Dioscoreales; family Dioscoreaceae; genus Trichopus; species Trichopus zeylanicus. Next base: position 43,299 of record RXID01022261.1, read on the forward strand.
GAAGTAGTAGCAGCAACAGCAGTAGCAGTAGTAGTAGTAGTGGAAGTAGTAGCTATATAGTAGTAGTGGTGGTAGTAGTAGTAGTATTAGTAGCAACAGGAGTGGTAGTAGCAGTAGTTGTAGCATTCTCAATAGTAGAAGAAGTAGTAGCTGTAGTAGTTGTATAGTTCCAACAGTAATAGTAGCAATAGTATTAGCAGCTGTACTTGTGGTAGCAATTGTAGTGACAGTAGCAGCCATGGTGGCTATCGTTGTTGTAGTAGAAGTAGTTGTAGTCATAGTTGCAATAGTAGTAGAAGTAATAGTAGCTAAACCAGTTGCAGTAGTAGTAGTAGTAGTCATAGCAGAAGTAGTAGTAGTAGAATTATTAGCAGTAAAAGTAGCGGTGGTTGTAGCGGTAGTAGTATTGGCAGTAGTACTAGTAGAAATATGACTAGTAGTAGTTCAAGTAGTAGTTTTAGTAATCAAAGAAGAAGTAGTAAAATGTGTAGTAGTAGTAGTTCTTGTTGTTGTAGCCGTAGTAGTATCAATAGTAGAAGAAATAGTAGTAGTAGCAATTGTAGATGTAGTTGTAGAACTAGTAGTAATAGCAGTACTATTAATTGTAGTAGTAGTAGTAGTAGTAGTAGTAGTAGTAGTAGTAGTAATAGTATTAGTAGTAATACTTGTAGTAGTAGCACTAGTGTTAGTAGCAGCAGTATTAGTTGTAGTAGTTGTAGTAACAAAAGTAGTAGTTTTAGTAGCAGTAGTAAGATTAGTTGTAGTAGTAGCAGTAGTGGTGGCGGCAGCAGCAGGAGTAGTAGTAGTAACACTACTACTACTACTACTAGTATATGTAGTAGTAGTGCTAGCAGTAGTAGTCGCAGTAGTAGTAATACCAAGATAGTAGCGATAGCACTAGTACTTGCAGTAGTAGCTATGGTAGTTGCAGTAGTAGCAAAAGTAGTAGTAGTAGCAGTAGCATTTGTAGTAGTAGTACGAGTAGTAGTAGTAGACGCAGTACGAGTAGTAGTAGTAGTAGCAGCAGTAGCTGTTGTAGTAGTCGCAGCAGCAGTAGTCTTAGTAGCAATAGCAGTTGAAGCAGCAGTAGGAGTAGCAGTAGTAAGAGTAGTAGCAGTAGCTGCTGTAATAGTCATAGTAGTAGTTGCTATGATAGTAGTACTAGTTGTTGTAGTTGTAGAAGTAGCAATAGTGGCAATAAAAGTAGCAGTGGTTGTATTAGTAGTAGAAGTAGTAGTGGTAGAGTATTAGTCATAATAGCTGTAGCAGTAGCAGCTGTAGTTGTAGTAGCAATAGTAGTAGTAGTAGCAGTAGTAACAGTAGCAATAGTAGTAGTAGTAGTCATAGTACTAGTTGTTGTAGTGGTAGTGGTAGTTGTAATTGTAGTAGTGGTAGTAGTGGGAATAGTAGTAGGAATACGTGTAGGAGAAGCAATAGTAGTAGGAGTACTTGTACGAGTAGTAGTAGTGGGAGTAGTAATAGTAGTAGTAATAGTAGTAGTAGTAGTAGTAGTAGTAGTAGTAGTAGTAGAAGTAGCACTAGCAGTAGTTGAAGTCATAATAGTAGTAGTAGTAGTATAAATAGTAGTTGTGGTTGTAGTAGTTATCATAGTAGTAGTAGTAATAATATTACTAGTAGTATGAGTAGTAGTAGTAGGAGTATTACTCATAGTAGTAGTAGTAGTAGTGGCCACAGTAAAAGTATACTAGTAGTATTAGTATTAGTTTTAGTAGTACAAGTAATAGCAGTAGTAGTAGTAATAGTCGTAGTAATAGTAATTGTCGAAAATGTAGTTAAGAGTCGTTGTAGTAGTAATTGTAAAAGTAGTAGTTGGAGTACCAGTACTAGTTGTACTACTAGAAACAACAATAGTAGTAGTAGTAGTAGTAGTAGTAATAGTAGTTGTAGTAGTAGCAGTTGCATTAGCAGTAGTAGTAGTAATAGTAGTGGTAGTAGTAGTAGTAGCGGCGGTAGTAGCAGTAGTAAAAGTAGTAATAGTGGTAGAAGTAGCAGTAGCAATAGTAGCAATAACAGTAATACTAGCAGTAGTAGGTGGAGTAGTAGTAGTAGTGGTAGTAGCAGTAGCAGTAGGAGTAGCAGTAGCAGCAGCAGCAGTAGTAATAGTAGCAGTGACAGTAGTAGAAGTAGTTGTAACAAACGTAGTAATAATAGTAGCAATTGTAGTAGAAGTAGTAATAGTAGTAGTAGTAATAGCAATAGAAGCAGAAATAAGAGTAGTAGTAGTAGTAGTAGTAGTAGTAGTAATAGGACTATTAGTAGCAATAGTACTAGCAGTAATAGCAGCAGCAGTACTAGTGGTGGTAGTGGTAGAAGTAGTAGTGTTGTTATTATTAGTAGCAGTAGAAGCAGAAGTTGTAGTAGTAGCAGAAGCAGAAGTTGCAGCAATAGTAGAAGTTGTAGCAGTTGAAGTAGTATTGCCAGTAGTATCAGTAGCTATAGTTACATTAGCAGTAGTAGTAGTAGCAGCAAGAGTAATAGTTGTAGTAGCAGTTTTAGCAGTACAAGTACTAGTAGTAGTAGTAGTAGTAGTAGTAGTAGCAGCAGCAACAGCAGTAGTAGTAGTAGTTGCAGCAGTAGTAGTAGAAGTACTATTAGTAAAAGTTGTTGTTGTCATTGTTGTTGTTGTAGAAGTAGTAGTAGTACCAGGAGTTGTAGTAATATAAGTAGTAGCAGTAGCAGTAGAAGTAAAAGTGTTTGTAGTAGTCGTAGTATTAGTAGTTGTAGTAGTAGCAGCAATCATAGCAATAGTAGTTCTAGTATTAGTTGTTGTTATTGTCGTAGTAGAAGTAGTAGTCGTAGTGGTAGTAGTACTATTACAATAGTAGTAGTAGTAGAAATAGAAGTAGTAGTAGAAGTAGAAGTAGTTGTAGTAGTAGTAGTAGTAGTAGTATTAGTAGTAGTAGTTGTAGAAATAGTAGTAGCAAGAGTTGGTGTTGCAGCAGAAGTAGTAGTTGGAGCAGTAGGAGTACTAGTAGTAGTGCTAGGAGTATTAGTTGTAGTAGTTGTTCTAAGTAAGAGTAGATGTTGTTGTCGCAGTTGAAGTAGTAGCAATAGTAGCATTGGCAGTTGTAGTAATAAGAGTAGTAGTAGTAGTACCGGTAGCAATAGTAATAGTAGTAGTAGAAGTAGTTGTAGTAGTTTCAAGAATAGTAGTAGTAGTATTAGTCGTTGTAGTAGTTGTTGTTGCAGTAGAAGTAGTATTAGGTGTAGTAGTAGTAGTAGCAATTGGAGTAGTAGTAGTAGTAGTGGTGGTAGTTGTTCTAGTAGTTGGAGGAGTAGTAGAAGTTGAAGTAGTAGTTGCTGCAGTTGTAGTTGAAGTAGTAGTAGTAGTGGTATTAGTAGTAGTTGTAGAAGTAGTAGTAGGAGTATTAGTTGTGTAATTGTAGTACTAGTTGTTGTAGTAGTAGTAGTAGTAGTAGTAATAGGAGTAATTGTAGTAGTGGTTGTAGTAGTAGCAGTATTAGCAATAATAGTAGTAGTATTAGTAGCAGTAGGAGTAGTAGTAGCAGTAGTTGTTGTAGTAGTATTAGTAGTAGCAATAATAGTAGTAGTAGTAGAAGAAGAAGAAGTAGTAGTAGCAGCAGCAATAGTAGTACTATTAGTAGTAATAATTGTAGTAGTTTTTGAAGTAGTAGATGTGCTTGTAGTAGTAGTGGTAGTAGTGGTGTACTAGTTGTAGCAGCAACAACTGAAGTAGTAGTAGTAGTAATAGTATAAATAGTAGTAGCAATAGTAGTAGTAGTAGTAGAAGTAATAGTAGTAGTAATCGAAGTAGTTGTTGTAGTAGTAGTAGCAATAGCAATAGAAGTAATAGTTGTTGTTGTTTTGTAGTAGTTGTAGCAGAAATAGTAGTAGTTGGAGTATTAGTAGTAGCAATACTAGTAGTTAATGTAGTAATAGTAGTAGTCGTTGTAGCAGATTACTACTACTAATCCTACTCCGACTTGTGCTATTACTTCTGCACCTATTCCAGTTCTTACTGCAACTACTACTACTCCTGCTCCTACTACGGATACTCCTAATCTTGTTGCTATTGCTGCTACTATTACAAATTCTACTTATGCTACTACTGCTGCTGTTGCTGCTACTTCTATTACTACTCCTACTACTATGACTCATACTACTACTACTACTACTAGTCTTAGTACTACTTGTCATACTACTACTACCACTACTACTACTACAACAACTACTGCTGCTACTATCATTACTGCTGCCGGTACTGCTATTAGTACAATTGCTACTACTACTACCATTACTACGAATACAACTACTCTACTGCTTCTACTACTGCTATTACTACTAGTATTAATACAACTACAACTACTTCTACGACTATTATTGTTACTACTGCTACTGCAACTACTCCTACTAATACTACTATTACTATTACTACTACTACTACTACTACTACTACTACTACTACTACTACTACTACCATTACTACTACTACTATTGCTACGACTACTACTATTCCTACTCCTACTCCTGCAACTACTACAACTCTTGTAACCACTACTCCTACTACCGCTACAATAGCCACTACTACTACTAATATTACTACTACTGCTAATACTGTTACTACTACTACTACTATTCCCATCTCTTACTATTGCTGTTACTACCACAACAACTACTACTAGAACTACAACTATTACTCCTAATGCTACTGCTACTACAATTACTACTCCTAATGCTACTGCTACTACAACTACTACAACTACAACTACATGTACTACTATTATTACATCTGCTACTAATACCACTATTACTTCTACTACTTGCGCACCTACTACCACGTTTGCTGCTACTAGGACTACTACTAGTACTGCATCTTCTACCGCTGCTCCTACTGCAACTACTTCTACTACTACAACTACTGATGCAAATAATCATACTACTTCTTCTACTACTAGTACTTCTCCTCCTCCTACTACTACTGCTACTACTGCTAGTACTTCTATTGTTACTCCTACAACTCCTCCTCCTACTACTATTACTACTACTACCCCTAATACTTCTATTGCTACGCTTACTAGTATAGCTCCTACTACTACCCCTACTCCTACAACTACTATTACTACTACAACAATGACAACTGCTGCTACTACTACTACTACTGCAACTTCTGCTATTGCTACTACGACTACTACTACTATTACACCTGTTACTACATATATGACAACAACTACTACGACTACTACTACTACTATTACTACTAATACATCTATTACTACTGTCATTGCTACTACTTCTTCGACTACTATTACTAATTCTACAGCTACTTCTCCTACTACTACCACTACTGCTACTACTACAACAACAACAACAACAACAACAACAACTACTACTACCACTATTACTACTACTACTACTACTTTTACTACAACTACTATAGCTCCTACCGCTACTACTACAGCTCCTACGACTACCCGTACTCCTAACCCTACTCCTATTACTACAACTACTACTACTTGTACTACAACGATGCTAACAATTATTAATACTACTTCTACTACTACTACTACTACTTGTACTCCTGCAATGAGTACTATCGCTACAACTTCTACTTGTTCTGCTGCTGCTGCTACTGCTCTTACTACTACTAATGCTACTTCTGCAATGACTACTTCTACAGCTGCTGTTGCTACTACTGCTGCTCCACTACTACTACTCCTATTGCGGCTGCTGCATCTTCTACTACTACTACTGCTACTGCTATAGCTACTACTCCTCCTATTGCGGCTGCTGCATCATCTACTACTACTACTACTGCTCCAACTACTGTTACTACTACCACGACTACTACAACAATAGCTACTACTACAACTATTGCTGCTAGTACTAGTGCTTCTACTGCTAGCACTACGACAACAACAACAACAACTACTACTACTACTACTTATACTACTATTACTACTACTGCCACGGCGACTACTCCTACTACTACTACTACCACTACTACTTCAACAACAACAATGACTACTACTACAACAACAACAACTACTACTACCACAACTCCTACGCCTATAGTTTCTACTAATCCTCATCCTCCTACTACTACTACACCTAATACTACTACTAATACTACAACTACTTCACCTACTTCTACTACTTCTGCTACTACTGCTACTGCAGTAGTAGTTATTATAGCAGTAATAGTAGCAACTGTAGTAATAGTCGTAGCGGGAGCAGCAGCAGCAGCAGTAGTAATAGTTACAGTAGTAGTGGTACTAGTAGTAGCAGTAGTAGTGGTAGCAGTTGTCGTATCAGTAGTGGTAGTAGCAGTAGTGGTAGTAGTAGTAGCAATAGTAACAGTAGCAGTAGTAGTGGTAGCAGTAGCAGTCGCTGTAGAAGCAATAGTACCAGTTGTAGTAGTAACAGCAGTAGTCAAATCCGTACTAGCTATAGTAGCAGTAGCAGCAGTAGTAGTAGTTGTAGTAGTAGGAGCAGTAGTTGCAGAAGTAGTAGTAACTGAAGTAGCAGCTGTAGCAGGGAATACTAGATCAGTAGTAGTAGTGGAAGTAATGGCCGCTGCTGTATGAGCCATAGTAACAACATCCGCAACAGCAGCAGTAGTAGTAGCAACAGTAGCAGTAGAAGAAGCAGTTGTAGCAGCAGTAGTAGTAAAAATAGTAGCAGTAGTAGTAGTAGTTATTGTACTATTGATAGTAGTAGTAGTTAATGCACTAGTAGCAGTTGCAGTAGTAGTAGTAGTAGGGGTTGGAGTGGGAGTGGTAATTGGAGTAGCAGCAGTTGTAGTAGTGTTTAGTAGTAGTAGTAGTAGTACTTGGAGTAGCGGTATTAGTAGTAGCAGGAGTAGTAGTGGCATTGGGAGTTTGAGTCAGACTAGTAGTAGGAGTATTAGTAGCAGTAGTTGTAGAAGTATGAGTAAGAATAGTAGTAGTTGTTGTAGCCTTGTTAGTAGTAGCAATAGTAGTGGTAGTAGTTGTTGCAATACTAGTAGTAGTAGTAGCTATCGCAATAGCCATTGTATTAGTAGTAGTATAGTAGTAATTAAAGCAGAAGTAGTTGTAGTAGCACTAGTAGCAGTTGTAGTAGTTGTAGTAATAGTAGCAGTAGAAGTAATTGCTGTTGTAGTAGTAGGTGCAGCGGTTATTGTATGAGTACTATTTTTAATAGTAGTAGTAGTAGTAGTAGTAGTAGTAGTAGTAGTAGTAGTAGTAGTAATAGTAGTAGTAGTGGTAGTATTAGCAGTAGTAGTAATAGTTATAGTAGTAGTTGTAGGAGTTGGAGTTGGAGTAGTAGTAGGAGTTGTTATAGGAGTTGGGAGTAGTAGTAGTAGTAGTAGTAGTAGTAGTAGTAGTCGAAGTAGTCATAGTAGCAACAGTAGGTGTTGTAGTAGTACTTCTGAATAGGAGTAGTACTAGTACTAGTAGTAGCAGCAGCAACAATAGTAGTAGTAGTAGTAGTAGTAGTTACTTTAGGAGTTGGGGTTGGAGTAGTAGTTGCTGTAGGAGTTGGAGGAGTCGTAGCAGGAGTAGTAGTAGTTGTCGTAGGAGTAGTAGTAGTAGTAGCATATGTAGTAGTAGTAGTAGAAGAAGAAGTAAAAGAAGAAGAAGTAGTAGTAGTAGTAGTAGTCATCGTAGTAGCAGTAGAAGTGGTAGTGGAAGTCATAGTAGTAGTTGTTATTGTTGTTGTTGTTGTTGTAGTTGTAGTCGTAGGAGTAGTTGTTGTAGTAGTATTAGTAGTAGTAGTAGTAATCATAGTAGTAGTAGCAACAACTATAGTAGCAGTTGTTGTAGCAGTAGCAGTAGGAGCAGCAGCATTAGCAGTACTTGCAGCATTATCATAGTAGTAGCAGTAGTTGTAGTGGAAGTAGTAGTCGTAGTAGTAGTAGTTTTAGTAGTAGTAGTTGTTGTTGTTGTTGTTATAGTTCTAGTATTAGTAGTAGTATTAAGAGTAGTTGTTGTAGTCGTGGTGGCGGTGGTGGTGGTAGTAGTAGTGCAGTAGTAGCAGCAGCAATTGTGGCAGTTGTAGCAGTAGTAGAAGTAGTAGTAGCAGTAGTTGTAGTTGTGGTAGTAGTAGTAGTAGTAGCAGCAGCAGCGACAGTAATAGTAATATTAGTAGTAGTAGTATCAGTAGAAGTAATAGCAACAGTAGTCACAGCAGTAGTAGTAGATGTAGTGGAGGTAGTGGTAACAATAGGAGCATTAGTTGCAGTAGTAGTAGCAGTAGGAGCTGTAGTAGTAATAGTAGTAATAAAAGTAGCGGCAGTAGTAGTTGGTGTAGTAGGAGACGTAGTAGCTGTAGTAGCAAGAGAAGTAGAAGCAATAGTAGTAGAAGCTATAGTAGCAGAAGAAGTAGTAGTAGCAATAGTAGCTGGGGAAGCAGGATCAGTAGTAGTAGTATTAGTAGTAATAGTAGTAGAAGTAGCAGTAGCGGAAGTACGAGCAGTAGTAGTAGTAGTCGTAGTAGTAGCAGTAGTAATAGTAGTAGTAGTATTAGTACTTGTTGCAGTAGTAGCAGCAGTTGTCGTAGCAAGGGTTGGAGTAGGAGTGGTACTAGGAGTAGTAATAGTTGGAGTACTGGTAGCAGTAGCATGAGTAGTAATGGTAGCTGTAGTCATAGTAGTAGTAGTTGGCATCGTGGTAGTTGGAGTAGGGGTAGTAGTAGTGGTAGTAGGAGTTGTAGTACGAATACTAGTAATAGCAGTAGTAGTTGGAGGAGTAGTATTAGTAACAGTAGTAGTACAGTGTTAGTTGGAAAAGTAGTAGTTGTTGTAGTAGTATTCGTAACTATAGTAGTAGTTACCGTCCTAAAAGGAGTATTAGTATTAGCAGTTGTACTAGTGGTAGTAGATGTAGTAGTTGGATTATTAGTAGTAGTAGCAGTAGTAGTATTGGTAGTAATAGGAGTAGTTGTAGTAGTAGCTGTAGCAGTCGCAGTATTAGTATAGTAGTTGTAGTAGTTATAGTATTAGTTGTAGTAGTTGTTGTAGTAGTTGTAGTAATAGTAGTAACAGTCGTAGTAGGCGTAGTAGTTGTACTATTGGTAGTAGTGGTAGTCGTCGTTGGAGTAGTAGTAGCTGTCATAATAGTTGTAGTAGCAATACTAGTAGTAGTAGAAATAGTAATAGCAGTAATAGTAGAGTAGTAGCGATTGTAGTAGTATCAGCAGTACTATTAGTAGTAGCTGTAGTGGAAGTAGCAGTAGTAGCTGTTGTAGTTGTAGGACAAGTAGTAGTAGTAGGAGTTGGAATAGGATTTGTAACAGTAGGAGTTGTAATAGTAGTTGTCATAGTACTAGTGCTTGTATTAGTAATAGTAGTAGAAGTAGTAGTACTAGTAGTAGTAGCAGGAGTAGCATTAGGAATAGTAGTAGTAGTAGTTGTAGTTGTGGGAGTAGTTGCAGTAGTAGTAGTAGTAGTAGTAGTAATAATCGTTGCATGAGTTGTAGTAGTAGTATTAATATTAGTAGTAGGAGTAGTAGTAATAGTCGCATTAGTTATAGTAGCAGTAGTAATGGTAGTGAGCGCAGTAGCAGGTGTTGTAGTAATAGTAATATTAGTAGTAGTAGTGGTAGAAAGTACAACTACTACTACTCCTACTTCAACTACAACTTCTAATACAACTACTACTATTGCTATTACTTCTACTACTATTGCTACTACAAGTATTGCTACTATTTCTATTCCCACTCCTAAAACAAGTCCCACAATTACTTTGGCTACATGTATCATTACTACTACTGCTACTCATATTACTATTATTGCTACTACTACTGCTGCTACTGCTACTACTTCTACTAATATGACTACCACTTTTGGTACTGGTACAAATGCTATTACTACTACTATAACTGCTACCACTACTACTACTTTTGCTACTACTATAACTACTACTACTTCTGCTACTACTACAACTACTGCTACTACTGCTACTACCTCTACTACTACTAATACAGCTACAACTCCTACACTATTACTATAACTACTATTACAAATACTGCTACTACTCCAATAACTACCACTATTACTACAATTATTACTGCCACTACTACTATTACTACTACCACTGCAACTATTCCTACAGTTACTACTACTACTACAACTATACCTACTATTACTATTACTACTACTACTATTACTAATACTATTATTACGACTACTTCTACTGCCACTACTGCAACTACAACTAGTACTCCTATTGTTACTACTACTAATACTACAACTACTACTATTTCTACTACTATTACTACTACTAAAACTACAACTACTACTAAAACCACTGCTACCACTACTACTACAACTCTTGCTCCTACTACAACTACAACTACCAATACTACTGCTACTACTGCGACTACTACTACTACTAATACTACTACTACTATTGCTACTACTTCTACTACTACTATTACTCATATTACCCCACCTATGACTACGAATACAATAACAACAACAACTACTATTACTACTACTATTGCGACAACTACTTCTACTACTGCAATTACAACCCTTTACTACTTATTTTACTGCAGCTACTACTACTTTGCTAGTATTACTACTACTACTCCTACTAATACTACTCGTACTACTACTACTACTTCTACTATTACTGCTACTACCACTACTGCTACTACTATTGCAACTACTGCTACAACTGCTACTTCTGCTACGACTACCATTACTACTTCTGCTACTACTAATATTACTACTATTTTTGTTGTTACTACTTTTACTAATAATAATACTACTACTACCACTACCACTTGGACTGCTGCTACTACTACTACTACAACTGCGACTTCGCCAACTATTACGATTGCTACTACTACTACTACTGCCACTACTACTACTACCTATACTACTTCTTTTACTACTACTACAATTACTACTATTGCTCCTTCTGTAAATGGTACTACTGCTGTTGCTATTACTACTAATACCACTACTACTGCTCCCACTACTAACGCTACTGTCGCTACTACAATTTCGACTGCTGCTACTATTCTTCTTTTATTGCTTCTACTACTATTGCTGCCGCTACTATTACTTCTTCCACTGTGGCAACTACTACTACTAGTACTCCAGCTACTACTACTACTACTACAATTGCTATTATTTTTAGTAATGCTACTCTCACTACTACTTTGACTACTACTTCTTTTGCTAACGCTACCGCAACTGCTACTCCTACTACTACCGCTATAGCTCCTACAATAACAACCTCTAATATCACACTGCTACTACTACTACTACAACAACTACTCCAAATCCTACTACTTCTACTATTGCTACCACTACTACTGCGGTTCCTACTACAACAACTACTACTCCTACTGCTACTACTACTACAACCTCCCTTGCTACTACTGATAATCCCAACTACTATTGCAACTACTACTTCTACTACTGCTACCGCTGTTGTTACTCCTACTACTACTACTGCTTCTACTATTGCTACTACTACTACTACTTCTGCAGTTGCTACAACTCCTACTTCTACTACAACTACCACTGTCGTTAATCCTACTACTATTGCTCCTACAATTACTACTACTTGTACTACTAATACTTTTCTAGCAACTATTGATACTATTACTACTATTGCTACTACTATGACTTCTGATGCTACTTCTACTATTACTACGCATGGCATGACTACTACTACTACTACTACTACCACCACCACTTCTGCTACAAATTCTACTGCTGCTGCTTTCTACTACTATAACTACTACAACTACTACTACATTTGGTACTACTGCCACTTCTACTACAACTACAACTACAACTACTTCTACTTCGACTACTGCTACAATTTCTACTACTACTACTCCAACTACTGCTACTGCTACTGCTACTTCTACTTTAGCTTCTATTAGTACTTCTACTTCAACTACCATCACTACTACGAAGACTACTGCTACTATGACTACAACAACTATTACTAATGCTACTACTACTATTACTGCTGTTGCTGTTACTACTACTTCAACTTCTCCAACTCCTGATACAGTTGCTACTACAATTACTACTAATTTTACTACTACTACTACAACAACTACGGCTACTAGTACTATAGCTACAACTACAACTACTTCTTCTACTACTACCACTACTACTACTACCCCTACAACTACCGCTATTACTACTGCTAGTGATGCTACGACGACTACAACTATTACTACTAATGCTGCTACGGCTACTACTACAACTACTGCTCCTACTACAGCTACAACTACTACAACTACTACACTTACTACTACTACTACTACTACTACTACTACTACTTCTTCTAGTATCACTACTACTGCAGCTACCACGAAAACTACAACTACTACTAACAATAATACTACTATTACTACTACTGTAGTTATTGCTACAACTACTACCATTACTTTTACTTCTGCTATGACTGCTACTGCTGCTGCTGCTGCCACTACTACTACAACTGCTACTACTACAACTACTAGTATTTCTACTACTGCTACTACTACTATGCTGCAACTACCACTATTGATACTACTACTACCACTACTACTACTATAGCTACTGCCACAATTGCTACTACTACTACAATTGCTGCTACGACTGCTACTACTACTACTAGGACTACTACAACAACTACTAATACTATTACCATTGCTACTACTACAACTACTACTACTACTTCTCCTATTACAATTACCACTGCTACTACTACAGTTACTACTACTGCTACTCCAACTAATACTACTGTCGCTACTACTACTACTACTACTACTACTACTAGTATTACTACTTCTACTACTATTACTACTACTAGTACTACTACTAGTAGTACTACTACTAGTAGTACTACTACTACTTCAAGTTCTATTACTACTGCTATTGCTGCTGCTATCACTACTGCTATGATTGCTACTATCGCTACTACTACGACTACGGTTACTACTGCTGCTACTGCTGCCACTTCTTCGATTGTGGCTACAACAACTACTACTACTATAACAACTACTGCTACTATTATTGCTTCTACTACTACTGCTACTACTGCAACTGTTGCTACTGCTACCACAAATTTGAATGTCACTAAAATTACTACAGCTACAACTACTGCTACTATTGCTGCTACTACTACTGTTGCTACAACAACAACTACTACTGCTACAACTACTACCACCACTACTCCTACCGCTACTACTACTGCTACAGCAACTGCTACTACAACTGCTACTAGTGCTACTACTACTGCTACTAATGCTACTACTACTACTAATGCTACTACTACTGCTACAACCATAGCCACTATGAATATTACTACTAGAACTTCTACTGCTTCGGCTATGACTACTACTTCTGCTACTACTATTACTACTACTACTAGCTATGCTACTACTAAAACAGCTACCCCCACTAATACTATTGTTGCTACTACTACCCCTGCTACTACAAGTATTACTATTATGACTATTCATACTGCTGCTGCTACTACAACTAATACTATTTCTTCTGCTACAACTATTATCGCTACTACTACTAATACTACTACCGCTACTACTGCTATGACTACTACTACTGCTACTTCAGCTACTGCGACTACTACTACCACTATTGCTACCACTACTACGACTGCTACTTTCACTCCTAATACTGCTACTATTACTACTATAACTACTAGTACTCCTACTGTTGCTACTGATGTTACAACTACTGCTACTACTTCTGCAACTGTCATAACTACCGCTACTTCTGCAACTAATGCTACTAGTACTACTACTACAACTTCAATTACTACTACACTACAACTACTACAATTCCTACCAAAACGACTGCTACTATTGCTACTACAACTACTTCTCCTCCTACTACTACTAATATTACTGCTACTACTACTAGTACTGCTAATACTACTAGTACAACAAAAACTACTACTACTACTACTGCGACTATTGCTGCCGCTACTACTACTACTACTACTACTACTACTACTAGTACTGCTGCTGCTACTGCTACTACTACCACTACACTACTACTACTGCTACTACTACTACTGCTACTATTGCTACTACTACTAGTACAACTACTCCTACTACTACAACTACTATTGCTACTACTACTCTACTTTTGCTACTAATACTACTACTACGACAAATACTGCTGCTATTAATACTACTACCACTATTACTACAACTACCAGTTCTGCTACTACTACTACTGCTGGTGCTATGACATTGCTACTACTACTAATACTATTGCTACAATTGCTGCAGCTACCGCTACTTCTACTGCTAGTACTGCTACTAGTACTAATACTATTACTACTACTGCTACTACTGCTTCTACTTCTACTGATAGCACTGCTACAGCCACTACAGCTGCTAATTTTGCTACTATTGCTAATACTTGTGCTACTACTATAACTACTACTACTACTGCTACTACTACTTCTACAAATTTCACTGCTACTACTTCTACTACTTCTGCAACTGCTAATGTTGGTACTACCTATGCTGATTCAACAGCAACTACTACAACTACTACAACTACTAATTCTGCTACTATTGCTACTACTACTACTACTTCAACTACCATTACTGTTACAAATACTAAAATTATAGCTACTAATGCTACTACTACTGGTGGTACAACCACTACTATAGTTGCTGCTGCTACTAGTACAACTTCTACAACTACTACTACTGCTGCTGCTACTCGTACTACTACTACTATTACAACATCAGCTACAACTTCTTCTACTACTTTTACTTCTGCTACAACTGCTACTACTATTGCTAATACCACAAGTAATACAACTAATACAACTACTTCTACTACTATTACTCACACTACAAATATCATTGCTACTTCTACTTCTAGTACTACTACTATTGCTATAACTACTGCTCCCCCTATTGCGGCTAATACTACTACTACAACTACTACTGGTACTGCTACTACTGCTAATGTTACAACGACTACAATAGCTACAACTACAACTACTACAACTGCTGCAACAGCCATAACTACTACTGTGGCTACTTCTGCTACCACAACAACTACTACTAATATTACTGCTGCTGCAGCTATTGCTATTAATACTTCGGCTAATACTACTACTATTACAACTACCACTACTGCTGCTACTTTTGCTACTACACCTGCTGATAATATTATAGCTACTTCTACTACTACAACCTCTACTACTACTACTACTGCTGCTACTACTACTATTACTGCTACTGCTGCTACTACAGCCACTACTACCACTATTACCACTATTGCTACTACTGTACTACATCTACTTGTACCACGACTACTACAATAACAACAACTACTACTGTTGCTGCTACGGCTGCTACTGCGGCTTCTACTGCTACTACTGCTACCACAACAGCTATAACTACTACTCAAGTAGCTACTACTACTACTACTGCTGTTGCTACTTGTGCTTCTACTGCTACTACTACTACAACTTACGCTACAATTGCTGCTACCACTACTACTACTACTCCTACTACTCCTTCAACTAGTACTAATACTACTACTACAACTGGTAGTACTACTATGACTTACTACTATTACTACTGCACTTACTACTGCTACTACTCCCCCTACGTCTACTTCTGCTATTAATACAACTTTGCTGCTACTACTACCACTACTACCATTGCTACTACTGCAGCTGCTACTCCTACTTCAACAACTGTTACTACAGCTACTAGTAATATTAGTAATCCTACTACTACTTCTACAACTATTACTTCAACTACTACTACTACTACTACCACGACTACTACTCCTACGACGACTACTCCAACTACTCCTTGTACTCCTACACCTATTCTTTCTACTACTGCTACTCCTCCTCCTCCTCCTCCTCCTCCTCCTCATACTACTACTAGTACTATTACTTCTACTACAACTTCTACTAACACTACTACTACCACTACTACTACTTTGACTACTACTACCACCATAACTTCCACTACAACTACCATGACTACTTCTACTGCTACTACTACTGATATCACTACTACTACTGCTACTGCCACTACCACTACTACTACTACTGCTGCTGCTGCTACTACTAATATTACTGTTACTACTACTACTGCTGTTGCTGCTTCTACTACTAATACTACTGTTACTACTACTGCTACTACACCTACCACAAATGGTACTACTACTATACCTACTACTACTACAACTACTATTACTACTACTATTGCTACTGACACAACTACTCAAATAATTGCTACTCCTACTACTACTGCTACCCCTACTCCACCTACTATGTTGACCGTACTACTGCTACTACTACCCCTAAAACTGAAATTAATACTACTACTACTACTACTACTGCTACTACGACTACTACTGCTACTACAACTACTTCTAATACTAATACTAGTACAACTACTACTAATACTATTGCTACTACTATTACTACTACTACTATTGCTACTACTCATACTTCAGCTACACGACTACTACTCCTTAAACAACTACTATTGCTAACACTAGTACTCCGACTACTACTAGTACTACTACGCCTCTTGCTACTACTACTAAAAGCACAACGGCTACGACTACCTCTACTACCACTACTACTACTACTACTACTACTACTACTACTACTACTACTACTACTACTACTACTACTACTACTACTAATACTACACTGCTACTACTACTAATACTACTACTACTAGTACTACTATTACTACAACTACTACACTAGTACTACTACTTTGGCAGTTAATACTACTACTACTCCTCTTCCTAGTACTCCTACTACTAATACTACTACTACTATTGCTACTTCAGCCATTAATACTACTACTCCTCCTCCTCCAAGTACTCCTACTACTAATACTATTACTACTACCACCACTACTACTGTTGCTGCTGCTGCTGCTACTACAATAACAACAACTACTATTATTACTACTATTGGTACTACTATTTTTGCTACTACTACTACTACTTCTACTCCTACACCTACTCCTACTAATAGTACTCTAACTGCAACTAGTACTACTACTACTATTACAATGACTACTGTTATTACTACTACTACTATAATTTTTGCTATTAATACTGCTGCTACTAGTACTACTACTACAATTACTATAACTATTACTACAACAACAACTACTACTACTACTATTGTTGCCGCTACTACTACTCCTACTACTACTACTACTACTACTACTATTACTTTAACTTCTGCTGCTACTAGTGCTACCAGTACTACTACAACTAGTACCACTACTACTATTACTATTACAACCACTATTACTACTACTACTACTATGCCTACTTCAACCACTGCCAATGCTACTACTACTTCTACTTCTCCTTCTACTAATATTACTGCTACTACTATGTTTAGTACTATTGCTACTACTACTTCTTCTACTATTATTGCTACTACTTCTACTACTACTATTGCTACTACAGCTACGACCACTGCTATTACTACTGTTAATACGGCTGCTACTTCTGCTATTGCTACCACTATTATGTTTGTGATTGTTACGTCCACAGCTATAACTATTACTATTACTACTTCAGCTGCTGCTGGTACTACTACTTCTTCTTCTGCTGCTACAACTTTAGGTATGACTATTACTAATACTAATAATAGTCGTAGTAGTTGTAGTTGTAGTAGTAGCAGTAGCAGAAGAAATAGTAGTAGTAGTAGTAGTAGCAATAGAAGTAGCAGCAGTAGTAGTAGCAATAGTAGTAGCAGCAGTAGTAGTACTAGCAGCAGCAGTAGAAGTAGTAGTTGTTGTTGTTGTAGCATTAGTCACAATAGTAGTAGCATAAGTAGTAGTAGTAGTAGTAGTAGTAGTAGTAGTAGTAGGATATGTGGAACAAGTAGTAGTATTATTAGCAATAGCAGCAATTGCTGCAGCAATAGTTGTATAAGTAGTTGTAGTACTAGCAGTCTCAGTAGTAGTAGCAGTAGTAGCCAGTAGTAGTAGCAGTAGTAGCCATCCCAGTAGTAGTAGTAGTAGTAGTAGCAAGAGCAGCAGTGGCAGTAGTAGCAGTAGCTGCTGTAATAATAGGACTAGTAGTAGCAGCAGTAGTGGCTGTAGTTGACGGAGTAGAAGTAGTAGTAGTAGTAGTAGTAGCAACAGTAGTAGTAGTAGTAGTTATAGCAATCAAACTAGTAGTAGTAGTGGTGGTAGCAGTAGTAGCAATGTTCATATTAGAAATAGGAGTAGCAGGAGCAGTAGCAGTAACAGCAGTAGTTGTTGTTGTTGTACTAGTAGCTATAGTAGCAGCTGTTGTAGCAGTCGTTGTAGTAGTAGCAGTATCAATAGTAGTAGTAGTAGTAGTAGTAGTAGTAGTAGTAGTAGTAGTAGTAGAAGTAATAAGAGTGGAAATAGTAGTAGTTGTAGAAATAGTAGTCGTAGTAGCAGTAGGAGTGGTAATTGGGGTAGTAGTAGTAGGAGTAGTAGCAGAAGGAGAAGTAGTTGTAATAATAGCAAAAGTATTTTCAGTAGTAGTGGTGGTAGTAGTAGTAGTAGTAGTAGTAGAAGTAGTAGTAGAAGTAGTAGGAGTCAGAGTAGTAGTAGGAATATTGCAAGAGAAGTAGTTGTGGTGGTAGCAACAATAGCAGTTGCTAAAGCAAAAATAGCAGTAGTAGCAACAGTAGTAGTAGTTGCAGTAGTTGTTGTAGAAGTAACAGTAATAGTAGTAAAACTAGTAGTAATTGTAGCAGCAGTAGTAGCAATATTAGTAGTACTAACAGTAGTAGGTATTGTAAAAGTTGTAGCAATAGTACTAATAGTGGCAGTAGTTGTTGTTGTACAAGTTATAGTGATAGTAGTAGTAGTACCAGGAGTAGTAGCAGAAGTAGTAGTAGTCGTAGTTGTAGTAGTAATAGTAGTAATTCTATTAGTATCAGTAGTAGTAGTATTAGTAATCGTAGTATTGTAGTTGTAGTTTTTGCTGTAGTAGTATTTTCAGAAGCAAAGGTAGTAGTAATAGTAGTATTAGTAGTAATAGTTGTAGTAGTAGCAGTAGTAGGAGTAGTAGGAGAAGTTGTAGAAGTAGCAAGGGAAGCAATAGTAGTGGTAGTAATAGTAGTAGCAGCAGCAACAGTAGTAGTAGTTGTTGTTGTTGTTGTAGTAGTAGTAGCAGTACAAGTTGTAGGAGTAGTAGCAGTCGTATTAGCAAGAGTAGTCGTAGAAGCACTGGTAGTGGTAGTAGTAGTTGTAGTAGTTACACTAGTAGCAACCGTAGCAATAGTAGGTAGTAGTAGTAGCAGTAGTAGTAGTTGTAATAGTAGTCAAAGTAGTAGTAGCAGTAGTAGTAGTTGTAGTTTCTGTAACAACAATAATAGTAGGAGGAGATGGAGTAGTAGTAGTAGTAGTAGTAGTTTTTGTTGCCGTAGTAGTAGTTGTTGTTGTTGTTGTTGTATCACTAGTATTAGCAATTATAGAAATAGTAGAATCAGTAGCAGCAATAGTAGCAGTAGTAGCGGTTTTATAAGTAGTAGTAGTGGTAGTGGTAGCAGTAGCAATTATTGTAGTAGCAATTATTGCAGTACTAGTAGCAGCAATAGTAGCAATAGTAGTAGTAGTGGAAGTAGTAACAATAGTAGCCATAATAGTAGCAATAGTAGTAGTAGTGGAAGTAGCAGCAGCAACATAAGCAGCAATAGTAGTAGAAGCAGTAGCAGTGGTTCTTGTAGCAGTACTACTAGCAGTAGTAGTGGTAGTAGTAGCAACATCATCATCATAATTACAACTACTCCTACTCCTACTTGTGCTACTACTACTACTAGTCCTACACCTACCACTACTACCACTTCTACTCCTACTACTAGTACTACCATCAATTCTACTGCTACTATTACTACTTCTACACCTATTCCTACTCTTGCTACTACTACTACGACTCCTACTCCTACTACAGCTACTTCTAATCTTGCTGTTGTTGCAGTTGCTACTACAACATCTACTACTGCTACTGCTGCTGCTGCTTCTACAACTTCTGCTACTCCTAAAATGACTACTACTACTACTACTACTACAACAACAACAACAACAATTACTACTAGTCTTACTGCTACCACCACCACCACAAATTCTACTACTGCTTCTACTACCATTAGTACGAATAATGCTACTGCTCTACTATGTCTACTACTAATACTAACAAAATGACAACTATTTCTATGACTACTGCTACTCCTACTGCTAGTACTGCTCCTCCTCCTCCTCCTCCTACTACTATTACTATGACAACTACTTCTCCTTCCATTATTACTATTACTATTACTACAACTACTACTACTCCTACTACTACTGCTACAACTACTACTCTTACAACTACTACTACTCCTCCTACTACTACTGCTACTGCTACACCTACTCCACCTCGTACTACTACTATTACAACAACTAATACTAAATTACAACTACTACTGCTACTGCAGTTTCTACAGCTACTACTAAAACTACTTGTACTATTACTACTACTAATACTACTAATACTACTACTACTACTACTACTACGACAATTACTACTCCTACTACTACTGCTACTAGTACTACAAATATTACTGCTACTACAACTACTACACCTACTAGTATTGTTACTACAGTTGCTGCAACTACTACTACAACTACAACTCCTTCCGCTACTTCAATGGCTACTACTACTACTACTTCTTCTATTACCACCACTACTGCTACTACAATTATGACAACAACAACAACTACTATTGCTACTACTACTACTACTTCGACTACTACTCCTTTGACTACTACTACTATTGCTACCAGTACTACTACTCCAACAACTACTACTACGATTACTACTAATACTACTACTACTACTACTACTACTACTACTACTACTACTACTACTACTACTACTACTACTACTACTACTACTACTACAACAACAACAACAACAACAACAATTACTACTACTACAACTACTACTACAAATACCACTATTTCAACTACTACAATTCCTACTACTACTCCCACTCCAACTCCAACTACTACTACTACTTCTACTACTAGTACAACTAATACTATTACTGCTATAAAAACTACTACTCCTCCTTCTGATACTGCTATTGCAACTACATCTACTACTCCTATTACTACTATTACTGCTACTACTGTAGATACTACAATTACTAGTATCACTCATACTATTACTTCTACTTCTGCTACTGCTGCTTTGACTAGTACTACTATGATTGCAAACGCCACTACCAGTACAACAACAATAAATACTACTACTACTGCTACTCCTACTACTATTGTTGTTGTTGCCGCTACTATTGCTATTACTACTACTACTAACACCACTACTACAACTAGTACTACTACAACTGTTAGTAGAACTTCTTCTACTACTACTACCACAACAACAACAACAACAACTAGTACTAATACTACTATTGCTACTACTACTATTACTACTACTTCTACAACTACTACCACTACTACTACTTCTACTACTACTACTACTACTATTACGACTAGTTGTACTACTACTACTTCTACTAGCACTACTACTACTCCTATCACAACTATGACAACTATTAATACTACTACTACTACAAGTACTACACCTACTACTACTGCTACTCGGACTACAACAATTGATGCTATTGCTACTAAGACTATCTCTAATCCTAGTCCTAGTACTGCTACTACTATTAATCCTACTACTACAAATGCTAGTACAACTACTGCTACTATAACTACTACTACTGCTCTTGCTGCTACTACTACTATTTCTAATAGTACTTCTACAACAATAACTACAACTACTACTAATACTACTACTACTACTGCCACCGCTACTTCGACTGCTACTACTATCACAGAAACTATTGCTCCTACTCCTACAGCTACAACTACTAGTACTACAGCTAATCCTACTAGTGCTTCTCCTACTGCTACTACTACTAGTACGACTACTGCTGCTACTACTACTACTACTACTGGAGCTACTACTACTACTACTACTGGAGCTACTACTACTACTAGTACTACTACTACTACACCTACTACTTCTACTACTTCTACTTTTGCCACTACTACTGCTACTACTACTGCTGCTGCCACAACCGCTACTTTTGCCACTACTACTGCTACTGCTACTACTACTGCTCCTACTACTACTGTTGCCACAACTGCTTCTACAACTATTTCTACAACTACTACTACCACTACTACAACTTCTACTACTGGTGCAAGTGCTACAACAACTACTATTACTACGACTACTACAACTTCTGTTACTACTGCTCCTACTATTTCTATAGCAACCACTACTATTACCAGCATTTCTACTACTACTACTACTGCTACAAAGAGTACTACTACTATTACCGGTAGTCCTACTACTACTACTCGTCCTCCTTATGTTGTTGATGCTGCTATTACTACTACTGCTCCTCCTCCAACAGCTGCCACTACCACTACTTTTGGTAATTCTACTACCACAACTTCTCCTACTACTACAATTACTACTGCTCCTGCAGCTACACTTCCTACTACTACTACTACTACTACTACTACTCCTACTGCTACGACTACAATAGTTACTGCTACTTTTACAATTTATCCTCTTACTACTACTGCTACTACTCCTACTACTACTAATACTCCTACTACTTCTACTACTACTACAACTACTACAACTACTACTACTCTTGCCACTAGTGCTATTACAACTACTACTACAACAGCTGCTACTACTACTACCACTTCTACCACTCCAACTAATGCTACCACAACTACTACAACTACTGCTACTCCTACTACTACTACTACCACTACCGATATTACTACTACTGTTGCTACTATTTCTACTCCTACTATAACTTCTACTACTATTGCACTCCTACTATAACCTCCACTACTATTGCTACTACTACTACAACTTCTACTACTACTACTAATACAGCTGTTACTACTGCTTCTACAGCTACAACTATTACTACTACTATTACTACAACTATTACTAATATTGTGCCAACAACAAGTACTACTACTACTCCTGCCGCTACTGCTAGTATAACTACAACCACTACTACTGCTGCAACTACTGCTACTTTTACTTTTACTACTATTACTACTATTACTACTATTACTGGTACCACCACCACCACCACTACTACCGGTACTACAAAAATTGCTACTACTACTACTACTACTACTCCTCTTGCAAATCCTACTACTGCTACAGTTGTTGTAACTTCTGCTACTTCTACTAGTACTACTGCTACTACTACTACAACTAGTACTACTACTACTACGACTGCTACAACTACTACAATTACAACTACTGCTACAACATATTCTAGTACTACTAAAACTACTATTACAACAACAACAACTACTACTACTACCACAAATTCTACTACTAGTACTGCAACTACTACTAGCACCTCAAAGGCTACAGCTACTACTACTAATACTACTACTATTGCAACTATGGCTACACCTACTAAAACTACTACTGCTACTGCTACAGCTCCTACTATTAGTACTAAAACTACTTCATTTACGCCTACTACAACTACTACTCTTTCAACTACTATAAATACTACTACTATTGTTGCTACTGCCGCTACTACTACTAATACTACGTCTCCTACTAGTACTATTATTACGACTGCTTTTACTACTACTGCTACTATCTATGCTACTATTACTACTACTACTTTTACTATAGCTACTACTATTGCCACTACTACTCCTTCTATTACTACTACTGCTACAAGTGCTACAACTCATACTACTAGCACTCCTATTACTACAACTGCTACTATTGATACTTCTACTGCTATTACTACTTCAACTGCTACTACTACTACTCCTACTTGTACTACTTCTACTACTACAACAATTGCTACTACTACTATGACCACTCCTACTAGTAGTAGTAGTAGTCATAGTAAAAGTTGTAGTAGTAGTAGGAGGAGGAGGAGTTGTAGTAGTAGTACGATTTTGAGTGGGAGTAGTAATAGGAGTGGTAGCAGTTGAAGTAGTGGTGCAAGTAGTAGTGGTAGTAGGAGTAGTAGTGCTAGCAGCAGCAGTAGTAGTAGTAGTAGTAGTCATAGTAAAAGTAGTAGTAGTAGTAGGAGCAGTAGCAGTTGAAGTAGTGGTAGTAGTAGTAGTGGTAGTAGGAGTAGTAGTGCTATCAACAGCAGCAGCAGTAGTAGTGGTAGAAGTAGTAATGGGAGTTGAAGTAGGAGTAGTAGTAGCAATAGGAGTAGTTGTAGTAGCAGTAGAAGTAGTAGTTGTAGGAGTAGGAGCAGGAATACTCGTAGTAGTAGTGCTACTACGAGTAGGGGTCGTAGAAGCAGTAGTAGTACTACGAGTAGGACTAGGAATAGTAGTAGTAGTACTAGTAGTAGGAGTAGTAGTGCTAGTAGCCGTAGTAGCAATAGAAGAATTAGTAGCAATAGGAGCTGCAAAAGCAGTGGTATTAACAGTAGTAGATTTAGGCGTGGTAGTAGTAGTAGGAGGAGTAGTAGTAGGAATAGTAGTAGTAGCAATAGTAACATCAGTAGCAGTTCTAGTAGGAGTTTGAGAATTAGTAGTAGTAGGAGGAGGAGGAGGAGTAGTAGTAGGAGTAGTAGTAGCTGCTTGAGTAGTAGTAGTGGTAATAATAATAATAATAATAGTAGTAGTACTAGTAGCATAAATACTAATAACAATTATGGTAGTAATGGGAGTTCGAGTAGGAGTAGTTGTAGCATCAATAGTAGTAGCGGTAGGAGTAGATATAGTATAAGTAGGATTAGGTGTAGGAATAGTTGTAGTAATAGTGTTAGTAGTAGTAGTAGTGGAAGGAGTAGTAGTAGTTGCAGTTGTACTAATATTAGAAGTAGTAGTAGTAGTAGTAGTTGTAGAAGTAGTAGCATTAGCGGACGGAGTTATAGTAGTAGTAGTAACAATACTAGTAGGTGTAGTAGTTGTGGTAGTCATAGCAGTTGAAGTTGTTTCTGTAGTAGTAGCAGGAGGAGTAGTAGTTATAGTTGTAGTAGTGGTGGTGGTGGTAATAGCAGTATTAGTAGTAGTAGTAGTAGTAGTAGTAGCAGCAGCAACAATTGTAGTAACAGCAGTAGTACGAGTTGGAGAATTAGTAGTAGTAGCAGTAGAAGTAATATTACTTTCAATAGTTGTAGTAGTTGTAGTACAAGCTAGAGTAGTAGTAGTGCTAGTAGTAGTAGTAGTAGGAGTGTTAGTTGTAGGAGTTGTAGTAATGGTAGTAGTAGTAGTGGTAATGGTTGTAGTAATAGCAGTAATAGTAATATTGGTGATTGTAGTCGTAGGAGTAGGAGCAGGTAGAGTAGTAGTCGTAGTTGTAGTAGTAGCAATGGTGGTAGTAGTAGTAATAATAATAGAAGTGGTAGTATTAGTAGTAGCAGCAGTAGTCCTAGAAGTAGCCGTAGTTGTATTAGTATTTGTAGTTGTAGTAGTAGTAGAAGCGGTAGAGTATTAGTAGTATTTATAGTAGTAATAGTAGTAGAAGTGGTAGAGTATTAGTAGTATTCATAGTAGTAGTAGTTGTTGTAGCAGTTGTAGTAGTAGTGGTAGCAATAGTAGTAGTAGTAGTTCCAACTGTAGTAGTAGTGGTGGTGGTAGTAGTAAGGCAAGTAGTACTAAGACTAGTAGTAGTAGTATTAGTAGTAGTAGTAGGAATTGCAGTAGTAGAAGTTGTAGTAGCAGCAACAACAACAACAAGTGGAGTAGTTGTAGTAGTAGGAGGAGGAGGAGTAGTAGTAGCAAGAGCAGGAATAGGTCTAAAAGTAATAATAATGGTAGCGGTAGTAGCAGAAGTGGTATTAGTAGTAGTAGTAGGAGTAGGAGAAATGGTAGTAGTGGTAGTAGGAGTACGAGTAGAAGCAATAATAGCACCAGCAGAAGTTGGATTAGTAGCAGTAATTCTGCTGCCGCTACTACTACTGCTACTAGAACCCCTGTAACTACTTCTACTTCCGCTACAACTACTATTGCTATTGCTACTTCCGCTACAACTACTATTGCTACTATTACAGCTACTACTACTACTACTTCCACTACTACGGCTAGTATTGCTGCTAATACTATTGTTATTACTGCTACTACTACGACGGCTACTGCTACTATTGCTACTGCTACTACTTCTACCACTACTACTACCTCTACTACTGCTACTGCTGCTTATACTTCTACTGCTACTAATACTACTACTACTAATTTAACTATTAGTACAACTTATAATACTAGTACTACTACTACTACTACTTCTCCTACAACAACAACTACTACTACTACATCTCCTTCTACTATTATTTTTGTTACTATTACTACTGCTACAACTACTGCTATTGTAACTATTACTACTACTACTACTACTACTATTATGACTTCTACTACGATGACTACTACTACTGCTACTACGACTACAATTGTTGCTACAACAACAACAACTACTACTATTTTTACTGCTATTGCTTCAACTTCTAATACTGCTCTTACTGCCACTACTACGAACATTGCTCCTACTATCATAGCTACTGCTACTACTACTACTTGTCCTACGACTACTCCTACAACTACTACTACTATTGCTCCTACAACTACTAGAACTAGTGCTACTACTATTGCAGCAGTGGCAACTGGAACTACTACTACTCCAACTCTACTAATACTCCTAACACTCCCACTACTACAACTGCTACTCCTCCTACTATTACTATTACTAAAACTACCACTACTATGACGGCTATTACTACAAGTACTATTGTTGTCACTATTCCTACTACTTCTACTACCACTAATACTACAACAACTACTAGTAGTAGTACTACTGCTACTACACCACTACCACTACTACTACTAATACTACTATTCCTACTACACTTGCTACTGTTGCTACTACTACTACTACAACAACTACAACTAATACAACTGTTACTCCTATAACTGCTATTGCTGCTGCTGCTACTACGACTACTATAACTAATACAACTATTACTACTACTCATGGTACTGCTATTACTATTACTCCTACTACAACTACAGCTACCTCCACAATAACTACAACTACAACGACTACTTCTGCTGCTGCTACTACTTTAACTGCTACTACTACTGCCAGTACTACTATTTCTACTACTCTATCTACTACTACTAGTAGTACTATGATAACTACTACTAGTATTACTACTACTACAAATCCTACTCCAACTCCAACTTCTACTACTACTACTACTGCTACAACTGCAACTACTATAACTACTACTGCTACTACTACAACTGTTACTACTACTACTACTACTACTGATATTACTATTATTACTACTGACACTACTGCTACTACTACTACTACTACAACTACTACTACTACTACTACTACAACTACTAGTCCTATGCTACTACTACTACTACAACTACTATGGCGACAACTAGCACTACTGCTACTACTACTACTACTATTACCACTACGACTTTGACTACTACTACTGCCACAATAATAACAACTACTACTACTAAAGCCACAACTACTATTCCTACTCCTACCCCCACTACTGTTACTACTTGTGTTTCTACTACAACTACTCCCACTACTAATACTACTTCTGCTACTATTAGCCCTACTACCACTCCTACTACGATGGTTACTACTACTATGGCAACTGCTACTACTAGTACTACAACTACAACTTCTAGAAGAACTACTAGTACTATACTACTTCTAATATTGCTAAAACTACTACTTCAACTACCCCTATTGTGACCACTACTACTATTGCTACTACTACTACTATGACTTCTACTTCTACTACTACTAGTACAACTGTTAATGCTATGACTCCTTTTATGATGGCTAGTAAAACTACAGCTACTAATACTACAACTACAACAAATATTTTACTACTACTGCTACTAATACTCCTCCTACAACAACTACTACTGCTATTGTTGTTCCTACTACAACTCCTACTACTACTACTCCTACTATTACTACTACCCCTACTCTAACTACTACTACTACCACCACTACTACTACTACTATAACTCCTCCTACTACCACTACTACCACTATTCCAATTACTACTACTCCTACTACCACACCTACTCCAACCCCTACTTTTACTACTACTGTTGCTACTGCTGCTAGTATTGCCACTACTACTACTATTACTACTACTACTACTATTGTTACTACTTCTGCTACTACTACTACCGCTACTACTACTTCTACTACTATCACTACTTCTACTGCTACTTCTGCTACTGCTACTTCTGCTACTGCAACTACTACTACTACTACTACAACTACTACTACTACTTCTCCTGCTCCTCCAACTACAATAGCTACTACGGCTCCTATTACTCCAACTACTACTGCCACTGCTATTATTACTACTACTGCTAATACTGCTCCTACTGCTACTGCTTCTACAACTATTCCTACTACTACTACCACCACTACTACTACAAGTCCTACTACTACTAGTAGTACTGCAACTACTTTCTCTATTGCCACTGAAATGACTCTTATTGCTACTATAACATCTAGTACTTCAACTGCTACCGCTGCTGCTACAACTGCTACTATTCTTGCTAATACTAAAACTACTACTGCTACTACTGCTTCCAATACTACAACTATCACTTCTACAACTATCCAATACTACTACTACTAGTACTACAACTACTTCCTCTATTGCTACTGAAATGACTCTTATTGCTACTATAACATCTAGTACTTCAACTGCTACCGCTGCTGCTACAACTGCTACTATTCTTGCTAATACTACAACTACTACTGCTACTACTGCTTCCAATACTACAACTATCACTTCTACTAATACTACTCCTCCGCCACCTCCTGCTACTACAACAACTACTACTTCTACGACTACTACTAGAGCTACGATTACTACTACTGCTACTACTACTACCTCTACTACTACTACTAGTGCTTCTTCGACTACGACTACTTGTGCTACTATTACTTTTACTACTACTAATATTGCTGCTGCTACTACTCCTGCTGCAACTCCTCGACCTACTAGTACTACTCCAACTATTACAACAGCCACTACTACTACTACTATGACTATTGCAACTGCTTCTACTCCCACTCCTACTCCGATTACTACTCCTACAACAACTACAACTACTATTGCTTCTACTACTACCACTACCACTTCTACTACAACTTCTACTACTTCTACTACTACTAGAACTACTACTACTACAACAACTACTACTACTATTATTGCTACTGCTGCTACTACTAGTTCTCCTACTACTACTGCTGCTTCTACTACCGCTACTACCAGCACTACAACTACTTCTCCACCTACGAAAATAACTCATACCAATACTACTAATACTATTGTTACAGCTACCACTACTACCACTGCTTTTGCTACAACAGTTACTATCGCTACTACAACTGCTGCTACTACTACCACTACTACTACTACTACTACGACTACTACCACTGCTACTATTTCTGCTACTACTGCTTCTACAACTGCAACTGCTACTAACCTACTGCCATTTCTACTACCACTGCTCCAAACAACACTACTCGAACTACTACTCCTACTCCTACTCTATCTTCTACTACTACTACTAAGGCTACTAATACTACTACTACAACTACTACTACTGCTACTACTACTACTACTACTACTACTACTACTACTACTACTACGTGTACTACTACTACTACTATGGCCACAACTGTCGTTACAACTGTTGCTGCTACTAATAATAATACTACTGCTACGATTACCGCTACTATGACAATGACAACTACTACTACTACTACTACCACCACCACCACCACCACTACTACTACTACTACCACTACCACTACTACTACTACTATTACTAGTACGGCTACAATTACTACCACCACTATGACTACTACTACTACCACTACGACTACTACTCTGGCTATTGCCACAACCACTACTGCTACTACAATGGCTGCTACGACTACTCGTACTACTACTTGTCTACTACTACCACTACTATTTCTACTACGACTACTACTAAAACAGTTAGTACATCTTCTACTATTCCAACTCCTACTCCTACTACTGCCAAAACTACTTTCACTCCTACTCCAACTCCTACTCCAACACCTACTGCTAATGCAATAACTACTATTGCTGTTGTCATAACTCCAACTACTTCTCCTACTACAACTACTACGACTACTACAACAACTACTACTAGTACTACTAGTACTACTACTAATACTACTACTACTACTACTAATACAACAACAACAACAACAACAACAACCACTAATACTAATATTACTACTACTGTTGCTGCTGCCGCTACTACAACAGCTAGTACTACTACTATTACTACTACTACTACTACTAATAATAATAATAATAAGACTACTGCTCCTACTACTACTTCAACTACTACTCCTATAGCTATCACTACTCCTACTACTACTATGACTACCGCTACTACTGCAACCACTTCACCTACTAATCAAGTTACTATTGGTACCGCTATTGCTATGACTACCACCATAACTATTACTGTGACAACTACTACTGCAACAACTATTATTGTTATTGTTAATGCAACTACTCCTATTACTACCACTACTATTACTGCTAGTACTACTACTACTACTCCTGTCGCTACTACTACTACTCCTGCCGCTACTACTACTACCACTGCTCCAACAACTAAACCCCTACTACTATTCCTACTATAACTCCTACAAATACTACTACTACTACTACAAAAACAACTCCTACACCAACTCCTACTGCTACTACTACTCCAAGTGCTACTACTACTCCTCCTCCTCCTCCTCTACTCCTGCCATAGCTACTTGTACAACTACAGCTCCTACGACAACTGCTATTCCCGAAATACAACTACAACTATTAATACTTCAACTCACTAATACTACTACTACTTACTCTACTGCTGCTGCTGCTGCTGCTCCTACTACTACTACTACTACTACTACTACTACTACGAACTAACACTACGTACCTACTACTACTACTACTAATGCAACTAATGCTACTACTTACTACTAGTAGTAGTACTAACCACTATACTACTACTACTACGACGACTACTACTACTACATACTAGACGACTACTACTACTACTACTACTACTACTACTACTACTAATACGAATGCAAACTAATGCGACTAACTACTACGAGTAGTAGTACTAACCAACTAATAGTTTCTCCTACTCCTACCCCATTGGTGCTGCTACTGCTACATCTACAACTGCTACTTCTACTACTTCTACTACTTCTACTACTACAACAACAACAACAACTTCTGTTACTAATACTTCCACTACACAACAACAACACTACTACTACTCATGCTACTGCTATTACTACTACGACTACTACTACAACTACTACTCCAACTACTAGTTCTACTGCTACTACTACTCTTACTCCAACTCCTTCTGCTACTTCTACTACTACTACTAATACTACCCCTAGTCCAACTACTACAACTCCTACTAATACTTCTGCTACTAACACTATGGCTACTACTAGAACTACAACAACAACAACTACCACACTACTACTACGACTACTACTATTGCTGTTGCGGCTGCTAAAACTACTACTACTCCTGCTACTATTGCTACTATGACTTCTGCAACAGCTACTTTTGCTATTACTGCTGGTACTACTGCTTCTACTACTACTATTACCACAACCACAGCAACTACTACTGTTGCTACTACGGTTACTACTACTACTATGACTACAACTACCACTACTGATGTTGTAGCAGCTGCTGCTACAACTACTATTGTTGTTGTTGCTGCTGCTCCTACAACTACTACTCCAACTAATCCTACCACTATTACTGCTGCTACTACTACTATTATTGTTGCTACTACTGTTAGTACTACTACTACTACTACAATTGGTACTGCTGCTGTTGCAACTGCTGCTACTATACTACTACTACTACTACTCCTACTACTACTACAACTGCTGCTCCTAATCCTCCTCCTACTATTACTACTACTACTACTGTGACTCCTACTGCTACTACTACTACTACTACTGTGACTCCTACTGCTACTACTACTACTACTACTAATACTATTACTATCACTACTACCGTGATACTACTCCTACAACTATTGCTACTACTACTACTACTATTGCTACTAATACTGCTTCTACTGCTACTACTATTGCCACTACTATTCCTATTGCTAAGAATACTACTTCTACAGTTACTACTACTTCTGCTACTATTACAACTACTTTAGCTAATACATCTACTACTACTATTATTACCGCTATTGCTTATATTACTACTGGTGCTAGTGCCGCTGTTGCTACTGTTGCTTCTACCACTACTACTACAACTATACCTTCCTCTTCCCCTACAAGTACAACTGCTACTACTACTATTGCAATAGCTTGTACTACAACTACTTCTCCAACTACTACTACTCCTACTACTCTTACTACTAATACTTATGTTGTTGTTGCTGCTACTACTACAACTATTAAAATAATTGCTACTACTATTGCTAGTACTCCAACTGCTACTGCTGCTGCTATTTCTGCTACAACAACTACTTCTCCTGCTACTCTTACTACTGCTACTACTTTGGCTACTACTACTACTACTCCTCCTACTAATATTACTACTGCTACAACTAGAATAGCTACCACAACTATTACTACTACTATTACTATTGGTGCTACTACTTCTGCTGTTACTTCTACTACTACCGTTGCCACTATGACTACAACTTCTACTACTATGGTTGTACGACTACTACTATAAATACTACTACTGCTACTACTGTAACCTCTATAGCTACTGCAACTACTGCTACTATAGCTACTACTACTACAACAACTACTGCTACTGCTGCAGCTACTACTACAAATACTACTGCTGCGACTGTTACTATAGCTACTACATCTACTATTGCTACTTCTGCTCCTTCTCCTACTACTACTAGCACTACTACAACAACTAACACTTGTACTACCATAGGGACTACTGCTACTACTGTTGTTGCTTCTACTACAACTACTACTACTAATACTACTGCAAATACTACTACTACAACTGCTGCTACTACTGCAACTACTGCAACTACTGCTACTACTACTACCACCACCACCACCACCACCACCACCACCACCACCACCGCCACCACCACCACTACTACTACTACAACAACAACAACAACAACAACTACTACTACTACTACTACAACATCTGCAACTACTGCTACTACTACTACTCCTACTATTACTACAACAACAACAATAACAACAACAACTATTACTACTCCTACTGCTACGACTACAATTACTACTACTACTCCTGCTGCTGAGACTACAACTACTACAACTACTTCTGCTACTATAAATACTACTAAAACTAATACTACCACTACAGTGGTGCTATTACTTAGACTATTATTACTAATACTAACAATCTTACTACTATAACTAATACTATGACTACTACTAATTTTGTTACTGCTGTTGCCACTATTACTGCTACTACTACTATTGCAGCTACTACTGCTAATACTGCCACTACTACTATGATGACAATTACTGATAATGCTACTACTACTACGACTACTATTACTACTAATGCTACTACTACTACTACTACTACTACTACTACTACTACTACTACTACTACTACTAGTACTGCTACTATTATTTCTAATATTACAACTACTACTATTACTGCTACAGCTACTACTGCTACTTCTACTGCTACTACTAGGAATGCTATTGCCGCTATGATAGCTACTACAACTATAATTGCTACTACTACTGCTACTACTAATCCTGGTACAAATACTTCTGCTGCTGCTACTCCAAATACTACACCAACTACTACAACTTCTCTTACACATATTCCTACTACTACTGCTACTCCTCCTACTACTTCTACTACCGCAACTGCCACTACTACTATTGCTATTGCTACTCCTTTTGCTACTACAACTACAATTACTACTACTACTTTGACTACGACTACAACTACTACTACAACTACTACTTCTACTACTATTATTACTAGTTCTTCTACTTCTGCTACTTCTGCTACTATGACTACAACTACTACTATTACTACTACTACTATTAGAACTAATGCTACTACTACTGCTACTACTACTACTATGACTACTACTACTGCAACCACTACTACTACTGCTATCGCTACTGCAACTACTACTACTACTACTACTACTACTACTGCCACTGCTACTGCTACTACTATTACTTCTAGTACCTTTATTACTACTAGTACAACTGCTTCTACTACTATAACTACTACTACTCCTACTGCTGCTATTACTACTGCTACTACTACTACTACTACTATTACTGCTACTACATCTACTAATATTGCTTCATCTACCATTATAAGCACTACTACTACGACGACTACTCCAACTTCTAATACAACTACAACTACTTTTGTTACTACTTCCGCTAGTACTACTCCTACTACTACACAATTTCTTCTACTACAGCAAATACTACAACTACTTCTAGTACTTCTCCCAAACTATTACTACTGTTACTGCTTTTGTTACAACTACTACTCCTACTCCTACTAATACTACTACTGTTACCACAATCACAGCTACAGCTAGTAGTATTACTACTACTATTAGTACAACAACTTATACTACTATTATTGCTAGACTACTACTACTACTTTTGCTACTAATTCTATGACTGCTACTACTACAATAATTGCAACTATCACAACCAATGCTACCACTGCTACAACTACTATGACTGCTTCTGCTACCTGTACAGGTACTACTACAATAACAACAACTACTACTACTACTACTTCTACTACTGCTACTATTACTGGCACTACAACTAGTTCTACTACTACTACTACTTCTGCTGCTACTGCTATTACCACTACTACTGCTACTGCTTTCAATTCTACAACTACTATTACTCCTCCCCCTTGCCCTACTACTACTGCTGCTACTGTTGCTGTTGCTGCTACTACTATTGCTACTATAACAACTACTACTACTACAACTACGACTGTTGCTGCTACCGCTCCTACTACTACTATTACTTTTGCTACTGCTACAAACACTACAACTGCTACTACTACTACTATTAGTACTACAACTGCTACTATTGCTGATACTACAACCACTAATACTACTTCTACATTGCTACTACTGTTGCCACTATGGCTTCTTCAATTGCTACTACTACTACTTCTGAAACTGCTACTACTAATATCACTACTATAATTGCTACTAATTCTGCTACTACTACTACTTCTCCTACTACTTTTTATACTACTACTACTTATGCTACTACTAGTGCTATTACTACTACTCCTGCTACAACTATTGCTAGTAGTACTTCTGCTATTGCCATTACTACTACTGTAGTTGCTGCTATTGCAACTACTACTACTACCTCAACTACTACTACTATCACTACTATAGCAGCTACTAATACTACTACTACTGCGGCCACTACTACTATAACAACAAATGTTGCTTTTGCTACTACAACAACAACTACTACTACTACTACTACATATGGTACTAGTACTACAACTGCTACTAATACTACAGCTACTACTACCACTGTTGCTTCTACTATAACTACCTCTGCTACTACTTTTGCTACTACTACTATTGCAACTCTTACTAAATACTACTACTACTACTACCACTAACTTTATTACATCTAGTACCACATCCACTACTATTACTACTACTACTACTGCTACTACAACTACTACTCTTATTGCAACTACAGCTCTTCCTACTACAACCATCACTGCCACCACTGCAACTGCTACTACTATTACTACAACTACTCCTAATACTACTATTACTACTACTACTTCTACTACTACTGGTACAATAACAACTACTACTACTGGTACAACAACAACTACCACTACTGCTACTACAACTATTACTACTATACTACTACTGGTACAACAACAACTACCACTACTGCTACTACAACTATTACTACTATACTACTACTACTACTACTACTACTGGTGCTGCTGCTACTACTACTACTACTACTATTACTACTACTACTACTACTACTACTACTACTACTACTACTACTACTACTACTACTACTATTACTACTATACTACTACTACTACTACTACTACTACTACTACTACTACTACTACTGGTGCTACTGCTACTACTACTACTACTACTAATACTACTACTACTACTACTACTACTACTACTACCACCACTTGTACTACTGCTACTATTGCTACTGCTACAACTACTTCTACCAGTTCTACTAGCACAAATACCACTACAACTACTATTACCACTACAATTACTACTACTACTATTAAAATTGCGACTACTACTACTTCTACTGCTGCTTCCACTGCTACTCGTACTACTGCTCCTACAACAACTACTACTTCTAATATTACTTCTACCACTCCTACTATTACTACTACTATTATTACTACTATTATTATTACCACTACTTCTCCTACTCCTATTACTACTCCTACTACTACAACTAATACTCCTATCACTACTTCTTCTACTACTCCAACTTCTACTACAACTACTTTTACTACTATTACTGTTACTAGTACTAGTACTAGTACTACTACTACTACTACTACTATTACTACTACTACTACTTCTGCTACTACTAGTCCTACTAGTACTACTGCAACTAGTACTACTACTACTACTTTTCCTACTCCTGATATGACTACTACTACTACCACAACTACTACTCCTTATGCAATTGCTACTCCTAATACTACTATTACTGCTACTACTAGTACTACTACTACTACTAATAATAATAATAATAATAATAATAATATAACAACAACTACTTCTACTACTTCTACTACTACTACAACTACTATGACAACTACACCTACTGCTACTACTTCAACTACTGCTTCTTCTATTACTACTGCTACTACTACTACTTCTACAACAACTACTACTACTACTTCTACTCCTACAAGTACTACTACTCCTCCTACTGCTACTACTACTACTACTACAACCACCACCACAACCACCACCACCACTACTATCAGTAATAGTCCTTCTACTACAACTACTACTTATAAGAGTACTGCTACACCTACTACAATTACTCCTACTCCTACTAACACTACTACTACAACTACTTCTACTACTATTACTAGTACTAGTACTACCACTATTTCTACTATACTACTACTTCTAATGCAACTACAACTATAACTAGTACTACTACCATTACTATTACTACAACTACTATTACTACAAATACTGCGATTATTAAAATGACTACTATTACTACTTTTGCTACTCCTGATATGACTACTACTACTACCACAACTACTACTCCTTATGCAATTGCTACTCCTAATACTACTATTACTGCTACTACTAGTACTACTACTACTACTAATAATAATAATAATAATAATAATAATATAACAACAACTACTTCTACTACTTCTACTACTACTACAACTACTATGACAACTACACCTACTGCTACTACTTCAACTACTGCTTCTTCTATTACTACTGCTACTACTACTACTTCTACAACAACTACTACTACTACTTCTACTCCTACAAGTACTACTACTCCTCCTACTGCTACTACTACTACTACTACAACCACCACCACAACCACCACCACCACTACTATCAGTAATAGTCCTTCTACTACAACTACTACTTATAAGAGTACTGCTACACCTACTACAATTACTCCTACTCCTACTAACACTACTACTACAACTACTTCTACTACTATTACTAGTACTAGTACTACCACTATTTCTACTATACTACTACTTCTAATGCAACTACAACTATAACTAGTACTACTACCATTACTATTACTACAACTACTATTACTACAAATACTGCGATTATTAAAATGACTACTATTACTACTTTTGCTACTCCTGATATGACTACTACTACTACCACAACTACTACTCCTTATGCAATTGCTACTCCTAATACTACTATTACTGCTACTACTAGTACTACTACTACTACTAATAATAATAATAATAATAATAATAATATAACAACAACTACTTCTACTACTTCTACTACTACTACAACTACTATGACAACTACACCTACTGCTACTACTTCAACTACTGCTTCTTCTATTACTACTGCTACTACTACTACTTCTACAACAACTACTACTACTACTTCTACTCCTACAAGTACTACTACTCCTCCTACTGCTACTACTACTACTACTACAACCACCACCACAACCACCACCACCACTACTATCAGTAATAGTCCTTCTACTACAACTACTACTTATAAGAGTACTGCTACACCTACTACAATTACTCCTACTCCTACTAACACTACTACTACAACTACTTCTACTACTATTACTAGTACTAGTACTACCACTATTTCTACTATACTACTACTTCTAATGCAACTACAACTATAACTAGTACTACTACCATTACTATTACTACAACTACTATTACTACAAATACTGCGATTATTAAAATGACTACTATTACTACTTTTGCTACTCCTGATATGACTACTACTACTACCACAACTACTACTCCTTATGCAATTGCTACTCCTAATACTACTATTACTGCTACTACTAGTACTACTACTACTACTACTACTAATAATAATAATAATAATAATAATAATAATAATAATATAACAACACCTACTTCTACTACTACTACTACAACTACAACTACTATGACTACTACACCTACTGTTACTACTTCAACTACTGCTTCTTCAATTACTACTGCTACTACTACTACTTCAACTACTACTACTACTACTACTACTTCTACTACTACTACTACTACTACTTCTACTCCTACAAGTACTACTACTCCTCCTACTGCTGCTACTACTACTACTTCAACCACCACCACCACCACCACTACTACTATCAATACTAGTCCTTCTACTACAACCACTACTTATATGAGTA
>RXID01022261.1:82783-134168 GCA_005019695.1 Trichopus zeylanicus subsp. travancoricus
ACTACTACTACTGCTACCACTACTACTACTACTACCACTACCACTACTACCTACTACTACTACTACTACTACTACTCCTGCTACTACTACTACTCTTGCTACTAGTACTTCAATGAAGACTCTTGTGCTAGTCGTAGTAGTAGTAGCAGTCTGAGTACTAACTATGGTAGTAGTAATAGTAGCAATAGTACTATTAGTAGTAGCAGTAGCAGGAATAGTAATAGCAGCAGTAGTAGTAGTTACTAAACACTACTAGTAGTAGCAATAGTAGTTGTAGTACTAGCTGCACTTGTACCAACAAAAGTAGTAGTCGTTGAAGTAGTAGTAGCAGTAGTAACAGTAGAAGTAGTAATAGCCACAGTAATAGTAGTAGTATTAGTAGTAGTAGCAGCAACAGCTATAGCAGTTGCTGTAATAGTGGTAGTAGTAGTAGTAGAAGCAATTGTTGCGATAATAGTTGTAGCAGTAGTGGCGGCAATAGCATTAGTAGCAGTAGCAACAGCAGCTGCAGGGGTAGTAGTGGTAGTAACAATAGTAGTAGGGATTGTGGTAGTAGTTGTAGTTGCAATAGTAGTAGTACAACAATAGTAGTAGTGGCAGTAGTAGTCGTAGTAGTGGCAATAGTGCTAGTAGCTATAGAAGTTGCAAGAGTAGAAGCAGTAGGCATAGTAGCTATAGTACTAGTAGCAGAAGTAGTAGTGTTAGTAATAGTTATGGTAGTAGTAGTTATTGTTATTGTAGTAGTATTAATCGCAACAACAATAGTAGCAGTACTAGTAATAGTATTAGTTATAGCAGAAGTAGTTGTAGTAAAAGTAGTAGTAGTTGTAGCTGTAGCTGTATTCATAATAGTAGTGTAGTAGTAGCAAAAGTGGTAGCAGTGACAGCAACAACTGTAGCAGCAACTGTTGTTCTAGTAGTTATTTTTCTTGTTATAGTTGTAGCAGCAGCAAGAGTAATAGTAGTAGTAGTAGTAGTAGTAGTAGTAGTAATAGTAGTAATAGTTGTAGCTACAGTAGCAGCAATAGTATAGCAAAAGTAGTAGCAGATGTAGTAGTAGTAGTAGTAATAGTAGCAGCAATAGTAGTAGTATTAGTAGTGGTAGTAGTAGTAGCAACAACAGAAGTAGAAGTAGTAGTAACTATAGTAGTAGTACAAGGTGTAGTTGTCACAATAGTAGTAGTAGCTACATTCGTAGTTGTAGTAGTAGTAGACCTAGTAGTAGTTGTTGTAGTAATAATAATAGTTAGAGTTGGGGTTGTTGTAGTAGTAGTAGTAGCTACAGTAGTTGTAGTAGA
Organism: Trichopus zeylanicus subsp. travancoricus; assembly: GCA_005019695.1. Taxonomy (NCBI): domain Eukaryota; kingdom Viridiplantae; phylum Streptophyta; class Magnoliopsida; order Dioscoreales; family Dioscoreaceae; genus Trichopus; species Trichopus zeylanicus. Next base: position 84,082 of record RXID01022261.1, read on the forward strand.
AGCTATAGTAGTTTTAGTAGTAGTAGCAATAGTAGCAGTAGTAGTAGTAGTAGTAGTAGTAGTAGTAGTAGTAGTAGTAGTTATAGTAGTTGTAGTAGTAACCATAGGAGGTGCAGCAATAGTAATAGTAGTAGTAATAGTAGTGCCAGTAGTAGTTATAACAAAAGTAGTAGTAGTAGTTGCTGAAGCACTAGGAGTAGTAACGGTCATAGTTTTAGTAGTAGCAGTAGTAGCAATGGCAATAGGAGTAGTAGCAATAGCTGTATTAGCAGTAGCTGTAGTAGTAGCAATAGTTGTATTGCAGAGTAGTACAAGTAGTAGTTGTAGTAGTAGTAGTCGTAGCTATAGTTGTCGTAGTAGTAATAGTGGTAGTAGCAATTATAGTAGTTGCAGTAGTAGTAGTAGTAGTAGCAGTAGTACTATTAGTAGTAGTAGTAGTAGCAGTTGTGGTAGTAGTAGTTACTATAGCAGCACTCATAACAGCAGCAGTAGTTACATTAGTAGCAATAGTAGTACCAATAGATCTAGTAGTAGTAGAAGTATAGTAGCAACAGCAACAATAGTAGTAATAATAGCAACAATAATTATAGTAGTAGTAGTAGTTGTTGTAGCAGAAGTAGTAATAGCAGCAATAGTTGTAGTAGAAGTAGTAGTTGCTGCAGTAGCAGTAGTAGAAGTAGTAGCTCTCATAGTAGTAATAGTTGTAGCAGCTATATTAGTAGTGGTGGTAGCAATAATAGTAGTAGTAGTTATGGTATTAGTTGTAGCTATAGTAGTAGTAGTAGCAGTAGTTGTCATAGTAGCAGCAGCAGTAGTAGTAGCCATAGTAGTTCAAGTAGTAGAGGCAAGAGTAGTAACTGTAGTACTAGTAGCAGTAGTTATTGTGCTATAGTGGTAACAGTCGTACTAGTAGTACTAGTATTAGTAGTAGTTGTTGTTGTTGTAGTAGTAGTTTTAATAGCAGCCATAATAGTAACAATACTAGCACTAATAGTCACAGTTGTAGCAATAGTAGTAGTTGTGGTAGTAGCAGCAGTAGTAATAGAAATAGTAGTTATTACAATCATAGTAACTACAGTGTTAATAGTAGTAATAGTATCACCTGTGGTAGTAGGAGCAGCAGGAGTAGCAGTTGTAGTAACAATAGTAGTTGTGTAGTGGTAGTAGTAGTACTAGTAGTAATAATAGTTGTGAAAGTTATGGTAGTTCTAGTAGTAGTAGTAGCTCTAGTGATAGTAGTAGTAGCTATAGTAGTAGTAGTAGTAGCAACAGTAGTAGTTGTAACTCTAGGAGTAGTAGTAGTGGTAGTAGCAGCAGCAACAGCAGCAGCAGTAATAGTAGCATTAAGTGTACTAGTGATAGTCCAAGTCGTTGGGCTGGCTGTAGTAGCAGTTGTAGTCGAAGCAATAGTAGTTGGAGCAAAAGTAGTAGTAGAAGGAGTAATAGAAGCAGCAGTAGTGGTAGAAGTGTTAGTAGTAGTTGGAGTATTAATAGTGCTACAAATAATAGTAGCAGTATCAGTAGTTGTTGCATTAGTAGTATTACTAATAGTAGCATTACTAGTAGCAATAGTAGTAGGAGTAGAAGTTGCAATAGTAATAGTAGCCATAGTAGTCGAAGCAGTAGCAGTAGCAGTAGTAGTAGAAGTAGTTGCTGCAGTAGAAGTAGCCGTAGTTGTAGTCGTAGTAGTGGTAGTTGTAGTAGTTGTTGTTGTAGTAGTCGTAGTTGTAGTTGTAGTAGCAGCAACAGCAGTAGTAGTAGCAATAGTAGTATTACAAATAGTAGTAGAAGTAGGAGTAATAGTAGTAGTAGTAGTAGTAGTAATAGCATTGGTAGTAATGATAGTAGTAGCAATTGTAGTAATAGTAGTAGTAGTAGTAATAGCTGTAGTATTAGTTGCAGCTGAAGCAATAGTGGTAGCTGTGGTCGTGGTAGTCGTGGTAATACTACTCATAGTAGCAGTAGAACTAGTTGAAATACTAATAGTAACTGTAGTGTAGTAGTAGTAGTAGTAGCACTAGTTATACCAAAAGTTGTGGTAGTAGCTATCGTAGTAGTATGCGTAGTGGTAGTAGCTGTAGTGGTAGCAATAATGGGATTAGTATTATTGGCTGTAGTCATAGTAGTAGTTGTAGCAATAGTAGTAATAACAGTAGTAGTAGTGGTTGTAGCAGTCGAAGTAGTAGTAGTAGTAGTAGACGGCGTAGTAGTAGTACCAGTAGTAGTCGCAGTTGTAGTAGAAATTATAGTAATTGTAGTAGTATTAGTACTAGAAGTTGTTGTAGTAGTAGTGGTAGTAGCAGGAGCAATAGTAGCAATAGCAGTAGTAGTCGTACTTGTATCAATAGTGTTAGTAGCAACATAGTAGCAGTAGTAGAAATCATTGTAGACATAGTAGTAGTAGTTGTAGTACCAGTAGTTTTAGTGGTCGAAGTTGTTGTAGCTGTAGTAGTGGTGGTAGTAATAGTACTATTACTAATAGTAGTAGTAGCAGCAGGAGTAGTAGCAGCAGGAGTAAGTGTAGTAGTAGTTGTAGTAATAGTAGCAATAATTGTAATAGTAGCCGTAGTAGCAAAGTAGTAGCAATAGCAGTAATATAGTAGTACTAATAATAATAGCAGTTGTAGCAGTAGTAGAAATAGTAGTAGCAGTTGTGGTAGTCATAGTTGTAGTTGTAGTAGTAGTAGTAGTACATGCAGTGGCAGCAGAAATAGCAGCGGTAGTAGTAGTAGTAATAGTAGTAGTTGCAAAAGTAGTGGTAATAATAGAAGTAGTTGTAGTAGTAGTAGTGGTAGCAGTAGTGGTTGTAGTAATAGCAGTGGTAGCAATAGTAGGAGTAGCAGTATTACTATCAGTAGTAGACGCAACTGTAGTGGTAGTAGCAGTAGTAGAAGTAGCAGTAACAATGGTGGTGGTAGTAGTAGAAGTTGTTGTTGTTGTAGTAGTAGTAGTAATAGTAGTAGTTGTTACAGAAGCAGTGGTAGTATTAGTAGCAGTAGTAGTAGTATTAGTAATTATTGTTGTGATAATAGTGGTAGAAGTAGTAAGAGTCGTTGTAGTAGTAGTAGCAATGGTAGTAGTAATAGCATTAGTCGTAGCTGTTGTAATAGTAGTATTAATAGTAGTTGTAGCAGGAGTAGTAGTTGTAGTAGGAGTAATAATTGTGGAAGCAGGAGTAGTAGTAGTAGTAGTAACAATAGTATTGGTAGTAGTAGTTGTGGTAGTCATAGTAGCCATCACAATAGTATTAGTCATTGTAGTTGTAGCAGCACCGGAGTAGTAGTGGTAGTAGTAGCAGGAGTTCCAGTAGTAGTGGTGGTAGTAGTAGTAGCTGTAGTAGTAGCAGCAGCAGTAGGAGTTACAGCTGTGGTAGTGGTAGCAGTAGAAGTAGCAGTAGTCGTGGTAGCAGGAGTAGTAGTTGTAGCAGTTGTAGTAGTAGCTATATTAGCAGTAGTAGTAGCAAAAGTAGCAATATTATTAATAGCAATAAGAGTAGTAGTAGTAGTAGCAATTGCACTAGTAGTTGTAGCAGCCATGGGAGTTGTGGTAGTAGTAGTAGTAGAAGTATTAGTAGTAGTAACAACAGTAGTACTAGCTGTAGAAGTAGTAGCCGTACCAGTCGTCGAAGTAGTAGTAGTTATTACAGTATAGTAGTGGGAGTTGTAGTAGTAGCAGTAGCAGCATATTTTTAGCAATAGTACTGGTAGTAGTAGGAGGAGCAGTAGTTTAGGTAGCAATAGTCATAGTAGCATTTGTTGTAGTTGTAGTAGTTGTAGTCGTAGGAGTAGTTGCAGTAGGATTAGCAATAGTAGTAGGAACAGTAGTAAACATAGCTGTAGTAGTAGTAGCAAAAGTAGTAAACATAGTTGTAGTAGTAGTAGCTTATAGTAGCTAGAGTAGCAGTAGTGGTAGTTGTAGTAGTAGCAACAACATTAGTTGTAGTAGTAGTAGCAGCAGTAGCCGTAGCAACAGCAGCAGTAGTAGTATTTGTAGTAGTAGCCATAGCAGTAATAGTATCAGTAATTGTAGAAGAAGCAGGAATAGTATTAGTAGCAATAGCAGTCATAGCAGCAATAGTACCAGTTATAGTAGTAGTGGAAGAAGTAGTAGTAGTAGTACAAGTAGTAGAAGTAGTAGTAGTAGTAGTAGTAGTAGTAGAAGCAGTAGTAGTTGTGTGAGTAATAGTAGTAGTATTAGAAGTAGTAGTAGTAGAAGTAGAAGTATTATTAGTAGTCATTGTAGTAGTAGTAGTAGCAGCAGTAGTAGCAGTAGTAGTTGTTGTAGCAGTAGTGGTAGTGGCAGTAGCAATAGTATTCATATTTGTAGTAGTTGTGGTATCATAAGTAGTAGTAGTAATAGAAGTAGTAGAAGTAGTAGTAGTAGGACTAATTGTAGTGGTAGAAGTAGAAGAAGTAGTAGAAGAAGAAATAGTTATAGTGGTTGTAGTAGTAATAATAGTGGTAGTAGTAGCAATAGTAGTAATAGTAGTAGTAGCAATAATAGTAGCAATTGTAGTAATAGTAGTAGTTGTTGTAGTAGTAGGAGCAGTTGTAGTAGCAATAGTAATAGTAGCAGCAGCAGTAGCAAAAGCAGCAGCAGCAGCAGTAGTAGTAGTAGTAGTAGCAGTAGCAATGGTAGTAGTAGCCTTAGTAATAGTAGCGGCGGTAGTTGTAGTAGTGTTAGTAGTAGTAGCATTAGTTGTAGTAATAGTAGAAGTGGTTACAGTAGTAGTAGAAGCAATAATAGTAACAGTAGTAGCGGTAGTAGCAGTTGTACTAGCAGTATAAGTAGTAATACTAGTAGCAGTAGTAGTAGTAGCAGAGGATGAAGTTGTAGCGGTAGTAGTAGTAGTAGTATCTATAGTAGTAGTGGTACTAGTAGTTGTTGTAGCAGTAGTAGTAGAAATTATAATAGTTGTTGCAAAAGTAGTAGCAAATGTAATTGTCGTACTAGTAGGAGTAGTAGTAGCAAAAGTAGCAAAAATAGTAGTAGAAGCGGTGGCAAAAGTTATGTAAGTATTAGCTATAGTAGTACTGGTAGTAGAAGCAGTAGTTGTTAGAATATTAGTGGTAGCAGTAATAGTAATTGCGGCAATACTAGTAGTATTAGTCATAGTGGTTGTAGTAGCAGTATTAATCATAGCAGTAGTAGTAATATTAGCAGCAATAGTTGTAGTAGCAACATCATTAGTAGTAATAATGGTATTAGTAGTATTCGTTGTAGTAGTAGTAGCAATAGATGAAGTAGTAGTCGCGGTAGCAATAATACTTGCAGTAGCACTAGTAGTCATTGTAGTAGTTATGGTGGAACTAGTAGAAGTAGTAGCTTAAGTAGTTGTTGTAGTAGTAGCAAAGCAGCAGCAATAGTAGCCGAAACAGCTGCAAAAGTAGTAGTAGTAGTAGAAGTATTAATAGTAGCAGTAGTAGCAGGAGTAGTATTATTAGCAGCGGTAGTAGTAGTGGAAGTAGTGGCAGGAGTAACAGCAGGCGTATCACTAGTAGTACTAGTAATGACAGTAGTAGCAGCAGAAGTAGTAGCAAAAGTAGTAATAGTAGTAGTAGCAGTAGTAGTTGTACTAGTAGTAGTTGTACAAGTAGCTATAGAAGTTGTAGCCATTGTTGTGGTAGTAGTAGTAGTTGTTGTAGTAGTAATAGTAGTGTTCTAATAATAGTAGTAGTAGGAGCAGTAGTAGGAGTAGTAGTCGTAGTAATAGTAGTAGCAGGAACAGCAGCAGCAGTAGTAGTAGTAGCAGAAGTAGTGGTAGTTGTTGTTGTAGTAGTTGGAGTAGCAGAAGCAGTAGTACAAGTACTAGTAGCAGTAGTAGTAGGAGCAGTATTGTAAGTAGCAATAGCAGTAGTCGAAGTACTAGGAGTAGCAACAGGCGTATTAGTAGTAGTAGTAGTAATCACAGTAGTAGCAGCAGAAGTAGTAGCGGAAGTAGTAACAGTAGTAGTTGTAGTAGTAGTAGCAGTAGTAGTTGCAGTAGTGGTAGTTGTATGAGGAGGAGCAAAAGTTGTAGTCATTGTTGTGGTAGTAGTAGTTGTTGTTGTAGTAGTAATTGTAGTGTTGTAATAATAGTAGAAGTAGTAATAGTAGTAGTAGTAATAGTAGTAGTAGTAGTAGTAGTAGGAGCAACAGCAGCCGCAACAGTATTAGTAGTAGTAGTAATAGTAGCAACAGTAGTAGTAGTACTAGTAGCAGTAGTAGTTGTAGTTGTTGTTGTAGTTGGAGTACCAGAAGAAGTAGTAGTAGTACTAGTAGCATTAGTAGTATTAGTAGTTGTAGTCGTCGTAGTTGTAGCAGCAGTAGTAGTAGTAGTGGTAGTAGGTGTAGTAGTGGTAGTAGTACCAGTAGTTATAGAAGTAGTTGGATTGTTAGGACTAGTAGTGGTTGTACTTGTAGTAGTAGTAGTACTAGTAGCAGTAGTGGTGGTTGTGGTGGTGGTGGTGGTGGTGGTGGTGGTGGTCATATTAGTAGTAGTAGTAGTAGTAGTAGTAGTAGTAGTAGGGGTAGCGATAGTAGTAGTAGGTGTAGCGATAGGTGTAGTAGTAATACTAATAGTAGCAATAGTAGTAGAAGTAGTAGTAGTAGTAGTGGTGGTGGTGGTAGCAGTAGTAGTAGTAGTAGTATTAGAGTAGTAGTAGTAGTAGGAGGAGTAGGAGTAGTAGTAGGAGTAGGAGTTGTAGTAGTAGTGGTAGTATTATTAATAGTAGTACCAGACGTAGTAGGAGTAGTAGTAGTAGCAATTATACTTATACTAGAAGTAGCAATAGTAGCAGTAGTAATTGATGTAGTAATAGTTGTATTAGTAGTAGTATTAGTAGTTGCAGCAGTAATAGTAGTAGGAGTAGTTGTTGTAGTAGTAGTTGTAGGAGGAGTTGGAGTAGCTGTGGTAGCAACAATAGTAGTAGTAGTAGGAGTAGGAATAGAAGTGGTTGGATGAGGAGGAGGAGAAGGAGTAGTAGTACCTATAGTTGTAGTAGTCTTTGTAGTAGTAGCTATAGTAGTAATAGTCTTAGTAGTAGTAGTGGTAGTAGTAGTAGTAGAAGTAGAACAAGGTGGAGTAGTAGTAATAGTGGTATCCGTAGTAGTAGCAGTAGTTGGAGTTACAACTAGTAATTCGAGTGGTGTTTGTAGTAGCAACTGTTGTAGTAGTAGTGGTATTGGTGGTAACGGTAGTAGTAGTAGTAGCAGTAGTAGTAGGAGCTAGAGTAAGCGGAGTAGTAGAAGAAGTAGTAGTAGTAGTATTAATTATAGTAGTGGCACTAGTAAGAGTAGGAGCAATTATAGCAGTATTAGGAGTTGGAATAGTAATAGTCGTAGGACTAGGAGGTGTATTATTGGTTGAAGTAGTTGTAGTTGTAGTTGTAGTTGTAGTAGTAGTAGTAGTATTAGTAGTAGCAGTAGTCATAGTAGTAGTAGTAGTAGTAGTAGTAGAAAAGGTAGCAGTAGTGGTAGTAGGAAGAGGAGGAGGAGGAGTAATTGCAGTAATAGAAGTTGTGGTTGTAGTAGAAATTATAGTAGTAGTTGTTGTTGTAGTTGTTGTAGAAGTAGTGGCAGTAGAAATAGTAGTAGTAGTATTATTAGTTGTAGTAGGAGTAGCAGCAGTAGTAGACATAAAGGTAATAGTAGCAATAGTAGTACCATTTGAAGTTGTAGAAGTCATAGGAATAGTCGTAATAGTTGTAACAGTAGTAGTGGTAGGAGTCGTACTAGCATTAGTAGTAGTACTAGAGTACTAATACTAGTAGTAGCTATAGCAGTTGTTGTTATTGTTGTAGTGGTAGTTGTTTAGTAGTAGAAGTAATATGAGTAGTAGTAATAGTAGTAATCATAGTTGTAGGAGTAATACTTGTAGTTGCAGTAGTGGTAGTACTGTAGTTGTAGTAGTTATTGTAGTAGTAGTAGTAGTGGTAGTAGTTGGAGTGTTTGGAGTAGCGGTAGTAGTAGGAGTAGTAGTAGTAGTAGGGGTCATGGTATAGCAATAGTAGTGTTAGTAGTAGTAGTAGCAGTAGTAGCAGTAGTAGAAATAGGGGTAGTAGTAGTAGTAGTAGTATCAATAGTAGCAGTAGCAGCGGCAGTAGTAGTAGTAGTATCAATGGTAATAGCAGCAGTAGTACAAGTTGTAGTAGTAGTCGGAGTAGAACTAGCAATAATAGTAGTCATATTTGTTGTGGTAGTAGTAGTAGCCATAGTATTAGTAATAGTAGGAGTAGTAGTAGTATAAGTAGTAGTATTAGTAGTAGTAGTAGTTGTTGTTGTTGTAGTTGTTGCAGTAGTAGTAGTAGCAGTAGTGGTAGTAGTAGTAGTTGTACTACAAGTAGCACTAGTACTAGTAGTAGTTGTTGTTGTGATAGTAGTTGTTGTAGCAGTAGAAGTAGTAGAAGGATTTGGAGTAGGGGTAGTAGTAGGAGTAGTTGTAGTTGTAGTAGGGGTAGTAGTAGTAGTCGGAGTAGTAGTTGCAGTAGGAGTCGGAGTAGGGTTGGTAGTTGCTATAGTATGAGTAGTAGTAGGGGTCGGAATAACAATAGTAGTAGTAGTAATATTAGTAGTAGTAGTAGTAGTAGTAGTTGCTGTAGTAGTTGGAGGTGTAGTAGTCATTGGCATAGTAGTAGTAGTAGTAGTATTGGTAGTAGGAGAGGTAGTAATTGTTGTAGCGGCTGGAGTAGTGGTAGTAGGAGTAGGAGTAGTAGTAGCCATAGTAGGACTAGGAGGAGTAGCAGTGGTAGAAGTAGTTGTAGGAGGAGGAGGGGTAGTAGTAGTAGTAGAAGAAGTAGTTGTTGTGGTTGGAGTTGTTTTTGGAGTGTTACGAGTTGGGGCAGTCGAAGTAGTAGCATTAGAAGGAGTGATAGTCATAGTAGCATTAGATGGAGTAGGAGCAGTAGTAGCAGTAGTAGGAGTAGGAGTAGTAGTTGTGGTAGCAGGAGTAGGAGTAGCTGTAGCAAAAGTAGTAGTAGCAACAGTCGTAGTAGTAGTAGTCATAGTAGTAGTAGTACATGTTGTAGTAGTAGTAATAATAGTAGTAGCAGTAGTAGTAGTAGTAGTACTTGTCATAGTAGAAGTAGTACGAATAATAGTAGTGGTCGGAGTAGTAGTAGTAGTAGCAGCAGTAGTAGTTGTTGTTGTAGCAACAGTAGTAGTATTAGTCCTTGCAGTTGTAGTTGTAATAGAAGTAGTTGTAGTAGTAGTTGCTTTAGTAGTAGTAGCAGTTGGAGTAGTCATAGAAGTAGTAGTAAAAGCAGTAGTATTTGTAGTAGCAATCATAGTGGTAGTAGAATTTATTGCAGTTGTAGTTACAATAGCAGCCGCAACAGCAGTAGAAGTTGTAGAAGAAGTAGCAGCAGGAGTAGTATTTATAGCATTGGTAGTAGTAAAAGTACTTGTAGTAGCAGTAGTAGCAATAGGAGTAATACTAGCAGTAGTTGTTGTTGTAGTTATTGTGTAGTAGTAGTATTGGTAGTATTATTTATAGTAGTGGCAGTAGTAATAGTCGTGGTAGCAGCAATAGTAGTAGTAATAGTAATGGTAGTAGTAGCAATAGTAGTAGTAGTAGGAGGAGGAGTAATGGTAGTTGGAGCTGCAGTAGTAGGTGCAATTGTTGTTGTTGTATTAGAAGTAGTTATAGTAGTAGTAGCTGGAGTAATAGTAGTAATAGTAGTAGTAGTTGTTGTAGAAGTACTAGTAGCAACAGTAGTAATAGTAGTACTAGTAGTTGTTGTTGTACTAGTAATAGTAGTTGGAGGAGGAGGAGGAGTAGTAGTAGCCGTAGTAGAAGTAGTACTAGTAGTTGTAGTTGTAGTAGTAAAAGTAGTAGTAGTTGCAGTACTAGTAGTAGTAGTAGTAGCAGTAGCTATTGTTGTTGTAGTAGTAGTAGTAGTAGCAGTAATCGTAGTAGTAGACGTAGTAATAGTAGTATTAGTATCAGTAGTAGCAGTAGTAGTAATAGTAGTTGGAGTAGCAACAATTGCAGCAGCAGTAGTAATAATAGTAGTAGTGGCAATAGCAGTAGTGGTAGTCATAATAGTTGTAGTAGTTTTAGCACTAGCAGAACTAATACTAGTAGTTGTGGTAGTAGTTGTAGTATTAGCAGCAGCCGTAGTAGTAGTGGTAGTAGTAGTAGTAGTAGTAGTAGTAGTAGTAATAGTAGGGGTATTAGGAGGTGGACTAGTAGTAGTAGTCGTAGTGGTAGTAATTGGGGTAATTCTAGTAATAGTGGTAGGAGTTGTAATTGTGGAACTAGGAGTAGTAGTAGTAGCAAGAGCAGAAGTAGTAGTAGTTGTTGTTGTAGTAGTAATAGTAGTAGTAGTACGAGTAATAGTAACTGTAGTACGAGTAATAATAGCAGTAATAGTACTTGTAGCAGTAGTAGTAGTAGTACGAGTAATAGTAGTAGTCAAAGTAGTAGTAGTATAAGCAATAGTAGCAGTTGTTGTAGCAGCAACAGTATTAGGGGTAATAGTAGGAGTAGTAGTAGTAATAGTGTTAGTTCTAGTTGTAGTAGTAGTAGTAGTTGGAGATGCAGCAACAGCAGCAATAGCAGTAATAATAATAGTAGTTGTGGTAGTAGTAGTAGTTGTAGTAGTAGCAGTATAACTGGAAGTAGTAGTGGTAGAAGTAGAAGTAGTAGTAGTAGTAGCAGTAATTGTAGTTGGAGAAGCAACAATGGTAGCAACAACAATGACAGCAGTAGTAATAATAGTAGTAGTAGCAGTAGTGGTAGTAATAGAAGTAGTTGTAGTAGGAATAGGTGTAGGAGTAGGAGTAGTAGTTGGAGTAGAAATTGAAGTAGTAGTAGCAATAGCAATAATAATAGAAGTAGTAGGAGTAGGAGGAGTAGTAGTTGTAGTAGCAATAGTAGTAGCAGAAGCGGTAATGGCAGTAGTAGTAGTAGTAATAATAATAGTAGTTGTAGGTGTATTAGTTGCAGTAGTAGTAGTATTAGTAGTAATAGTAGCAGTAGCAATAGTAGTAGTAGTAGTAGCAGTAGTAGTAGTAGTAGTAGTAGTAGTAGTAGTAGTCGAAGTAGTAGTTGGAGTCGTCGTAGATGTAGTGGTAGTAGTAGTTGCAGTAGGAGTAATAGTTGTAATAGTAGTAGTTGTTGTAGCAGTAGTAGTGGTAGTAGAACTAATAGTAGTAGTAGTAGCAGTAGCAGTGGTAGGAGTAGTTGTATTAGTAGGTGTAGCAATAGTAGCAGTAGGAGTATTTGTAGATTTTGTAGTAGTTGTAGCATCAGCAGTAGTAGTAGTAATAGTAGTAGTAGTAGTAGTAGTAGTAGTAGTAGTAGTAGTAGTAGTAGTTGGAGTAGTAGTAGTAGAAGTTGTAGTAGTACTAGTAGCATTAGTAGTAGTAGTAGAAAAAGCAATGGTAGCACTAGTAGTAGTGGCAATAGTAGTAGTTGTTGCAATACTAGGGGTAGTAGTTGTGGCAGTAGTGTAGTATTAAAGTTGTAACTGTAGTAGTGGTAGTAGAACTAATAGTAGTAGTACTTGCAGTAGCAGTAGTAGAAGTAGTAGTATTAGTAGGTGTAGCAGTAGCAGCAGTAGGAGTATTAGTAGATTTAGTAGTGGTTGTAGCCGCAGTAGCAGCAGCAGCAGCAGTAGTAATAGTAGTAGTAGTAGTAGTAGTAGTAGTAGCAATAGCAGCAGTTGTAGTAGTAGTAGAAGTTGTAGTAGTACTAGTAGCGTGAGTAGTAGTAGTAGAAGAAGCAAGGGTAGCACTAGTAATAGTGGCAATAGTAGTAGTTGTTGGAGTACTACGGGTAGTAGTTGTGGCAGTCGTGTAGTATTAGTGGTTGTAGTAGGAGCAGCAGCAGTAGTAGCAGTAGTAGTAGAGATAAGGGTAATAGTAGCAGTAGTAGTACCATTAGAAGTTGTAGAAGTCGTAGTAGTAGTCGTAGTAGTTGTAGCAGTAGTAGTGGTGGTGGTAGTAGTAGTAGTAGTGGTGATAGGAGTCGTACTAGCATTAGTAGTAGTACTAGAGTAATAGTACTAGTAATAGCTATAGTAGTTGTTGTTATTGTTGTAGTGGTAGTTGTTTTGTAGTAGAAATAGTACGAGTAGTAGTAATAGTAGTAGTCATACTTGTAGTAGTAATAGTTGTAGTTGCAGTAGTGGTAGTACTGTAGTCGTAGTAGTTATTATAGTAGTAGTGGAAGTAGTAGTATTAGTAGTCATAGTAGTTGGAGTGTTCGGAGTAGCGGTAGTAGTAGGACTAGTAGTAGTAGTAGGGGTCATGGTATAGCAATAGTAGTATTAGTAGTAGTAGCAGTAGTAGTAGTATTAGAAATAGGGGTAGTAGTAGTAGTAGTAGTAGTAGTAGTAGTAGTAGTAGTAGTAGTAGTAGTAGTAGTAGTACCAATAGTAGCAGTAGCAGCGGCAGTAGTAGTAGTAGTAGTACCAATGGTAATAGTTGCAGCAGTACTAGTAGTAGTAGTAGTTATAGTAGTAGTTAGAGTAGAAGTAGCAACAATAGTAGTTGTATTTGCTATGGTAGTAGTAGTAGCCGTAGTACTAGTAGTACTAGTAGTAGTAATACTTGTAGTACTAGTAGTAGTAGTAGTAGTAGTAGTAGTATTAGTAGTAGTTGTTGTTGTTGTTGTAGTTGTTGTAGTAGTAGTAGTTGTAGTAGTGGTAGTAGTAGTAGTTGTACTAGAAGTAGCACTAGTACTAGTAGTAGTAGTTGTTGTAATAGTAGTTGCCGTGGCAGTAGTAGTAGTAGAAGGAGTTGGAGTAGGGGTAGTAGTAGGAGTAGTTGTAATTGTAGTAGGGGTAGTAGTAGTAGTTGGAGTAGTAGTTGCAGTAGGAGTTGGCGTTTGGTTGGTAGCTGCTATAGTATGAGTAGTAGTAGGGGTAGGAATAACAATAGTAGTAGTAGTAGTAACAGTAGTAGTAGTAGTAGTAGTAGTAGAAGTTGTAGTAGTTGGAGTTGTAGTAGTAATTGGAGGAGTAGTAGTAGTAGTAGTATGGGTAATAGGAGAGGTAGTAATTGTTGTAGCGGCGGGAGTAGTGGTAGTAGGAGTAGGAGTAGTAGTAGCCATAGTAGGGGTCGGAGGAGTAGCAGTGGTAGAAGTAGTTGTAGGAGTAGTGGTACTAGTAGTTGTTGTAGTAGTAGTAGTAGAACCAGTTGTTGTGGTTGGAGTTGTATTTGTACTGTTACAAGTTGGAGCAGTAGTTGTTGGAGCAGTAGTAGCATTAGAAGGAGTAATAGTCATAGTAGCATTAGAAGCAGTAGGAGTAGTAGTAGCAGTAGTAGGAGTAGGAGTAGTAGTAGTGGTAGCAGGAGTAGGAGTAGCTGTAGCAGAAGTAGCAGCAGCAGCAGTTGTAGTAGTAGTAGTAGTAGTAATAATATTAGTAGTAGTTGTTGTAGAAGTGGCAGTAGTAGTACTTGTCGTAGGAGAAGTAGTACGAATAATTGTAGTAGTTGGAGTAGTAGAAGTAGTAGCAGCATCAATAGTAAGGGAAGTAGTACGAATAATAGTAGTAGTTGGAGTAGTAGAAGTAGTAGCAGCAGCAATAGTAGAAGTAGTAGTAGTTGTTGTTGTTGTAGCAACAGTAGTAATATTAGTCCTAGCTGTTGTAGTCGTAGTAGAAGTAGTTGTAGTTGTCATAGTAGTAGTAGTAGTTGGAGTAGTCATCGAAGTAGCAGTAAAAGTCATAGTACTTGCAGTAGTACTAGTACTGGTAGTAGCAGTCATAGTGGTAGTAGAATTTATAGCAGTTTTAGTTGCAACAACAGTAGAAGTTGTAGAAGTAGTAGCAGCAGCAGTATTATTCGTAGCAGTAGTAGTAGCAATTGGAGTAATACTAGCAGTAGTTGTTGTTGTAGTTGTTGTGTAGTAGTAGTACTGATAGTATTATTTGTAGTAGTGGCAGTGGTAGTAGTGGTAGTAGCAATAGTAATAGTAATAGTAATAGTAGTAGTAGCATTAGTAGTAGTAGCAGTAGCAATAGTAGTAGTGGGAGGAGGAGTAATGGTAGTAGGAGTAGCAGTAGTTGGTGTAGTTGTTGTTGTTGTATTAGAAGTAGTTATAGTAGTAGTAGTAGCTGGAGTAATAGTAGTAATAGTAGTAGTTATTGTTGTAGAAGTACTAGTAGTAGTAGTAGTAATAGTAGTACTAGTACTAGTAGTTGTATTAGTAATAGTAGTAGTAGTAGGAGGAGTAGTAGTAGTAGTAGTAGTAGAAGTAGTACTAATAGCTGTAGTGGTAGTAGTAGAAGTACTAGTAGTTGCAGTACTAGTAGTAGTTGTAGTAGCAGTAGCTGTTGTTGTTGTAGTAGTAGTAGTAGCAGTAGTCATAGTAGTAGTATTAGTAGCAGTAGTAGTAGTAATAGTAGTTGGAGTAGCAACAATTGCAGCAGCAGTAGTAATAATAGTAGTAGTAGTAGTAGCAGTAGAAGCAGAAGCAGTAATGGTAGTGGTAATAATTGTAGTAGTTTTAGCACTAGCAGAACTAATACTAGTAGTCGTGGTAGTAGTAGTAGTATTAGCAGCAACCATAGTAATAGAGGTGGCAGTAGTAGTAGTAGTAGTAGTAGTAGTAGTAGTAGTAGTAATAGTAGAGGTATTAGGAGGAGGAGTAGTAGTAGTCGTAGTGGTAGGAATTGGGGTAATTCTAGTAATGGTGGTAGGAGTGGTAATTGTGGAACTAGGAGTAGTAGTAGTAGGAAGAGCAGAAGTAGTAGTAGGAGTGGCAGAAGTAGTAGTGGCAGTAGTAGTAGTTGTTGTTGTAGTAGTAATAGTAGTAGTAGTACGAGTAATAGTAACAGTAGTGTGAGTAATTATAGCAGTAGTAGTAGTACGAGTAATCCTAGTAGTCGGAGTAGTAGTAGTAGAAGCAGTAGTAGCAGTTGTTGTAGCAGCAACAGTAGTAGGAGTAATAGTAGGAGTAGTAGTAGTAATAGTGTTAGTTCTAGTTGTTGTAGTAATAGTAGTTGGAGATGCAGCAACAGCAGCAACAGTAGTAATAATAGTAGTAGTTGGCAACAATAGTAATAATAATAGTAGTTGTGGCAGTAGTAGTAGTTGTAGTAGTAGTAGTAGAAGCGGAAGTAGTAGTGGTAGAAGTAGAAGTAGTAGTAGTAGTAGCAGTAATTGTAGTTGGAGAAGCAGCAATAGCAGTAACAGCAGTGACAACAGTAGTAATAATAGTAGTAGTAGCAGTGGTGGTAGCAATAGAAGTAGTTATAGTAGGAATAGGTGTAAGAGTAGGAGTAGTAGTAGGAGTAGAAATCGAAGTAGTAGCAGTAATACCAGTAATAATAGAAGTAGTAGGAGTACGAGGAGTAGTAGTTGTAGTAGCAATAGTAGTTGCAGTAGCGGTAATGGCAATAGTAGTAGTAGTAGTAATAACAGTAGTTGTAAGAGTAATAGTTGCAGTAGTAGTAGTATTAGTAGTAATAGTAGCAGTAGCGATAGTAGTAGTAGTAGTAGTAATAGTAATAGTAATAGTAGTCGGAGTAGCAGTTGGAGTAGTAGTTGATGCAGTGGTAGTAGTAGTTAAAGTAGTATCAGTTGCAGAAGGAGTAATAGTTGTAACAGTAGTAGTAGTTGTAGCAGTAGTCGTGGTAGTAGAACTAATAGTAGCAGTAGTAGTAGTAGTATTAGTAGGTGTGGTAGTAGCAGCAGTAGGAGTATTAGTAGATTTAGTAGTAATTGTAGCAGTAGTAGCAGTAGTAGTAATAGCAGTAGTAGTAGTAGTAGTAGTAGTAGAAGAAAAAGAAGTACTAGTAGCCCTAGTAGCATGAGTAGTAGTAGTAGAAGAAGCAATGGTAGCACTAGTAGTAGTCACAATAGTAGTAGTTGTTGGAGTACTAGGGGTAGTAGTTGTGGCAGTAGTGTACTATTAGTATCAATAGTAGTTGTAGCTGAGGAAGTAGTATTAGTAGTAGAAGCAGAAGAAGTAGTAGCAGTTGTAGCAGTAGGAGTAGTTGTAGAAGTAATTGTAATGGTAGTAGTAGATGGTGTAATAGTAGTAGTAGTAGTAGTTGTTGTTGTAGTTGTTGTTGTTGTAGTAGTAGTAGTGGTGGTGGTAGCAGTAGTAATAGTAGGGGTAATAGGATGAGTAGCAGTAGTCGTAGTGGTAGTAATTGGGGTAGTTCTAGTAAGACTGGTAGGAGTTCTAATTATAGAACTAGGAGTAGTAATAGTAGCAAGAGCTGAAGTAGTAGTAACAGTGGCAGAAGTAGTAGTGGCAGCAGTAGTAGTTGTTGTTGTAATACTAATGGTAGTAGTAGTATGGGTAATAGTAACAGTAGTATGAGCAATTATTGCAGTAGTAGTGCGAGTAATAGTAGTAGTCGAAGTAGTAGTAGTAGAAGAAGTAGTAGCAGTTGTTGTAGCAGCAACAGTAATAGGAGTAATAGTAGAAGTAGTAGTAGTAATAGTGTTAGTTCTATCTGTAGTAGTAATAGTAGTTGGAGATGCTGCAACAGCATCAACAGTAGTAATAATAATAGTAGTTGTGGCAGTAGTAGTAGTTATAGTAGTAGCAGTAGAAGCGGAAGTAGTAGTGGTAGAAGTAGAAGTAGTAGTAGTAGTAGCAGTAATTGTAGCTTGAGAAGCAGCAATAGCAGCAACAGCAGTGACAACAGTAGTAATAATAGTAGTAGTAGCAGTAGTGGTACCAATAGAAGTAGTTGTAGTAGGAATAGGTGTATGAGTAGGAGTAGTAGTAGGAGTAGAAATCGAAGTAGTAGCAGCAATAGCAGTAATAATAGAAGTAGTAGGAGTAGGAGGAGTAGTTGTTGTAGTAGCAAGAGTAGTAGCAGTAGCGGTAATGGCAGTAGTAGTAGTAGTAGTAGTAGTAGTAAAACTAATAGTTGCAGGAGTATTAGTTGCAGTAGTAGTAGTATTAGTAGTAATAGTAGCAGTAGCGATAGTAGTAGTAGTAGTTGTTGTAGTAATAGTAATAGTAGTCGGAGTAGCAGTTGGAGTAGTAGTAGATGTAGTGGTAGTAGTAGTTGAAGTAGTATTAGTTGCAGTAGAAGTAATAGTTTTAATAGTAGTAGTAGTTGTAGCAGTAGTAGTGTTAGTAGAACTAATAGTAGTAGTAGTACTAGGAGTAGTAGAAGTAATAGTTGTAATAGTAGTAGTAGTAGAAGTAGTAGTATTGGTTGGTGTAGCTATAGCAGCAGTAGGAGTATTAGTCGATTTAGTAGTAATTATAGCAGCAGTGGGAACAATAGTAGTAGTAGTAATAGTAGTAGTAGTAGTAGTAGTAGTCATGGTAGTACTAGTAGCATGAGTAGTAGTACTAGAAGAAGCAGTGGTTGCACTAGTAGTAGTCGCAATAGTGGCAATTGTTGGAGTACTAGGGGTAGTAGTTGTGGCAGTAGTGTAGTATTAGTATCAGCAGTAGTTGTAGTTGAGGAAGTAGTAGTAGTAGTAGAAGCAAAAGAAGTAGTAGTAGTTGTAGCAGTAGGGGTAGTTGCAGAAGTAATTGTAGCGGTAGTAGTAGATGGTGTAATAGTAGTAATAGTAGTAGTAGTAGTAGTAGTAGTAGTAGTATTTGTAGTAATAGTAGGGGTATTAAGAGGACGAGTAGTAGTAGTCGTAGTAGTAGTAATTGGGGTAATTCAAGTAATAGTGGTAGGAGTTATAATTATGGAACTAGGAGTAGTAGTAGTAGCAAGAGCAGAAGTAGTAGTAGCAGTGGCCGATGCAGTAGTGGCAGTAGTAGTAGTAGTTGTTGTAGTAGTAATAGTAGTAGTAGTACGAGTAATAGTAACAGTAGTATGAGTAATTCTAGCAGTAGTAGTACTTGTAGCAGTAGTAGTAGTACGAGTAATAGTGGTTGTCGGAGTAGTAGTAAAAACGGTGGTAGCAATTGTTGTTGCAGCAACAGTAGTAGGAGTAGTAGTAGAAATAGTGTTAGTTCTAGTTGTAGTAGTAATAGTAGTTAGAGATGCAGCAACAGTAGTAATAATAGTAGTAGTTGTGACAGTAGTAGTAATAGAAGCGGTAGTAGTACTGGTCGAAGTAGAATTAGTAGTAGTAGTAGCAGTAATTGTCGTTGGAGAAGTAGCAATAGCAGCAACAGCAGTGGTAGCAGTAGTAATAATAGTAGTAGTAGCAGTAGTGGTAGTAATAGAAGTAGTTGCAGTAGGAATAGGTGTAGGAGTAGGAGTAGTAGTAGGAGTAGAAATCGAAGTAGTAGCAGCAATAGCAATAATAATAGAAGTAGTAGGAGTAGGAGGAGTAGTAGTTGTAGTAGTAATAGTAGTAGTAGCAGTAGCGGTAATGGCAGTAGTAGTAGTAGTAGTAATAATAATAATAGTAGTTGTAGGAGTATTAGTTGCAATAGTAGTAGTACTAGAAGTAATAGTATCAGTAGTAGTAGTAGTAGTAGTAGTAGTAGTAGTAGTAGTAGTAGTAGTAGTAATAGTAATAGTAGTCGGAGTAGCAATTGGAGTAGTAGTAGATGTAGTGGTAGTAGTAGTTGAAGTAATATCAGTTGCAGTGGGAGTAATAGTTTTAATAGTAGTTGTTGTTGTAGCAGTAGTAGTGGTAGTAGAACTAATAGTAGTAGTAATAGCAGTAGCAGTAGTAGGAGTAGCAGTATTAGTAGGTGTAGCAGTAGCAGCCATAGGAGTATTAGTAGATTTAGTAGTAGTTGTCGTAGTAGCAGCAGTAGCAGTAGTAATAGTAGTAGTATTAGTAGTAGTGGTAGTTGTAGTAGTAGTAGTAGTAGAAGTTGTAGTAGTACTAGTAGCAAGAGTAGTAGTAGTATAAAAAGCAATGGTAGCACTAGTAATAGTCAAAATAGTAGTAGTTGTTGGAGTATTAAGGGTAGTAGTTGTGGCAGTAGTGTAGTATTAGTATCAGCAGTAGTTGTAGTTGAGGACGTAGTAGTATTAGTAGAAGAAAAAGTAGTAGTAGTTGTAGTAGTAGGAGTCATTGTAGAAGTAATTGTAGTGGTAGTAGGCGATGGTTTAATAGTAGTAGTTGTAGTAGTATTAGTAGTAGTAGTAATAATAATGGCAAAAATGGTAGTAGCAGTAGTAGTAGTAGTAATAGTGGTAGTAGCAGTAGTTGTTGTTATTGTTATTGTTATTGTTGTTGTTGTTGTAGTAGTAGTAGTAGTAGTAGGAGTAGCAGTAGTAGCAATAGTAGTGGTGGTAATAGTGGTAGTAGTAGTAGTCATAGAAGCAGTAGTAGTTGTTGTTAATATTGTTATTGCAGTAATAGTAGTAGTAGGAGTAGTAGTAGGAGTAGTAGTAGATGTAGTAGCAGAAATAACAGTGGTAGTAGTTGTAGTGGTAGGAGAAGTAGTAGTTGCACTAGGAGCAGCAACAGCAGTAGTAGAATTAGTATTAGTAGTAGCAATACTCATAGTAGTACTAGTAGAAGCAGTTGCAGTAGTAGTAGTAGTAGTAGTAGTAATAGTAGTAGTAGTAGTAGTACTAAAAGTGATAGTAGTAGTAGTATTAGTCATAGAAGTAGTAACCAAACTAGCAGTAATAGTTTTAGTAGTAGTAGTACTAGGAGTAGGAATAGTAGTACTAGTAGTAGTAGTAGTCGCACTAGTAGCAGCAATAGTAGTAGAAGTAGTTGTCGTAATAGCAGCAGCAGTGGTTGTAGTGGTAGTAGTAGTATTTATTCTAGTAGTAGTAGTAGTAGGAATGGGTGTAGGAGTGGGAATAGTAGTAGGAGTGCCAATCGAAGTAGAAGCAAGAGCGGAGTAATAATAGAAGTAGTACAAGTAGGAGTAGGATTAGTAGTAGTAGTTGCAGTAGTGGGAGCGGCAATAGTTATAATAGCAATGGTGGTGGTTGTAGTAGTAGTAGTAGTAATAGTAGTGGCAGGAGTATTAGTTGCAGTATTTGTAGCAACAACAACAGTAGTATTAGTAGTTGTAGTAGAAGAAGTATTAGTAATAGTAGTACTCATAGCAAAAGTAGTAGTTGTAGTAGTATTAGTAGCAGTATTAGCAGTCGCAATAGTAGTAGTAGTAGTAGTAGTAGTAGTAGTAGAAGCAGTACTAGTAATGTCAGTGGGAGTACCAGTAGGAGTCAGAGTAAGACGAGTTGTCGATGTACTAGTAGTCATTGTATTAATTGTAGTAGTGGCAGTAGTACGATTAGGAGCAGTTGTAGTTGTACTCTGAGTAGGAGTAGTAGCAGTCGTAGAAGGAGTTGGAGAAGGTGTAGAAGTGGTAGAAGCAGTTGAAGTAGTATTAGTAGCAGTAGTATTAGTAGTGTTAGACGTAGGAGCAGTAGTTGTTGTAGTAATAGTAGTAGTTGTAGCAGTAATGGTTGTTGTAGTAGTGGTAGTAGTAGTAATAGTAGTCGCAGTAGTGGTAGTAGTAGTCATAGCAGCAGTAGTAGGAGGAGTAGATGAAGCAGCAGCAGCCGTAGTCATAGTAGTAGTAGTAGTAGTAGTCATAGTAGTAGTTGGAGAAGCAATAGCAGTAGTTGTAGTAGTAGTAGTAGTAGTAGTAATAGTATTAGTAGTACTACTAGTAGTGGTAGTAATAGTTGTAGTAGAAGTAGTAGTAGGAGTAGTAGCTGTAGTTGTAGTAGATGTAGTGCCTAAAGCAGCAGGAGTAGTGGTTGTAGTGGTAGGAGTAGTAGTTGTACTAGGAGCAGCAGCAGTAGTAGTAGAATTAGTATTAGTAGTAACAGTAGTCGTAGTAGTAGTAGTAGAAGTAGTTGCAGCAGTAGTAGTTGTAGTACTAGTAGCAGTAGTAGTAGTACTAGAAGTAATCTTAGTAGTAGTAGTAGTCGTAGAAGTAGTACCCAAATTAGTAGTAATAGTTGTAGTAGCAGTAGTTGTAGGAGTAGGAGTAGTACTACTAGTAGTAGGAGTAGTACTACTAGTAGTAGTAGTAGTCGCACTTGTAGCAGCAAAAGTAGTAGAAGAAATAGTTGTCGTAATAGCAGTAGCAGTAGCAGCAGTAATGGTAGTAGTGGTAGTTGTAGTAGGAATGGGTGTAGGAGTGGGAATAGTAGTAGGAGTACCAATCGAAGTAGAAGCAGGAGCGGAAGTAATAATAGAAGTAGTAGAAGTAGGAGTATTAGTAGTAGTAGTAGCAGTAGTGGGAGCGGCAATAGTTGTAATAGCAGTGGTAGTAGTAGTAATAGTAATGGTAGGAGTATTAGTTGCAATATTAGTTGCAACAGCAGTAGTAGTATTCGTAGTTGTATTAGAAGTAGTATTAGTAGTAGTAGTACCAGTAGTAAACGTAGTAGTTGTAGTAGTATTAGTAGAAGTATTAGCAGTCGCAATAATAGTAGTAGTAGTAGTAACACCAACAGGAGTACTAGTAGGAGTTAGAGTAGGACGAGTTGTCGATGTAGTAGTAGTCATTGTATTAATTGTAGTAGTGGTAGTAGTACGACTAGGAGCAATTGTAGTTGTAGTAGGAGTCAGAGTTGTAGCAATCATAGAAGGAGTTGGAGAAGGTGTAGTAGTGGTATAAGTAGTTGAAGTAGTAGGAGTAGCAATAGTAGCCCAAGTACTTAGAGTAGTATTAGTAGTATTAGATGTAGGAGCAGTAGTTGTCGTAGTAATAGTAGTAGTAGTAGTAGTAGTGGTTGTTGTAGTAGTGGTAGTGGTGGTAGTAGTAGTCGCAGTAGTGGTGGTGGTAGTAGTAGTAGTCATAGTAGTAGTAGTAGGAGGAGTAGATGAAGCAGCAGCTGCTGTAGTCATAATAGTAGTAGTCATAGTAGAAGTAATAGTAGTAGTAGTCATAGTAGTAGTTGGAGAAGCAATAGCAGTAGTTGTAGCAGTAATAGTAATAATAGTATTAGTAGTACTAGTAGTAGTAGTAGTAGTAATAGTTGTAGTAGAAGTAGTAGTAGTAGGAGTAGTAGCTGTAGTAGTAGTAGATGTAGTAGCTGAAGTAGCAGTAGTTGTGGTTGTAGTGGTAGGAGAAGTAGTAGTTGTGCTAGGAGCAATAGCAGTAGTAGTAGAATTAGTATTAGTAGTAGCAGTAGTCGTAGTAGTAGTAGAAGCAGTTGCAGTAGTAGTAGTAGTACTAGTAGTACTAGTAGCAGTAGTAATAGTACTAGAAGTAATAATAATAGTAGTCGTAGTCGTCGAAGTAGTACCCAAACTAGCAGTAATAGTTGTAGTAGTAGTAGTTTAGGAGTAGGAGTAGTAGTACTAGTAGTAGTAGTAGTCGCACTAGTAGCAGCAATAGTAGTAGAAGAAGTAGTCGTAATAGCAGCAGTAGTGGTAGTAGTAGTAGTAGTAGTAGGAATGGGTGTAGGAGTGGGAATAGTAGTAGGAGTACCAATCGAAGTAGAAGCAGGAGCGGAAGTAATAATAGAAGTAGTAGAAGTAGGAGGAGGAGGAGGAGGAGTAGTAATAGTAGTAGCAATAGTGGGAGCGGCAATAGTTGTAATAGCAGTGGTAGGAGTAGTAGTAGTAGTAATAGTAATGGTAGGAGTATTAGTTGCAGTATTAGTTGCAACAGCAGTAGTAGTATTATTAGTTGTAGTAGAAGTAGTATTAGTAGTAGTAGTACCAGTAGCAAAAGTAGTAGTTGTAGCAGTATTAGTAGCAGTATTAGCAGTCACAATAGTAGTAGTAGTAGTAGTAGTAGTAGCAGTAGTAGTAGTAACACCAGCAGGAGTACTAGTAGGAGTTGGAGTAAGATGAGTTGTCAATGTAGTAGTAGTCATTGTATTAATTGTAGTAGTGGCAATAGTACGATTAGGAGCAGTTGTAGTTGTAGTAGTAGTAGGAATAGTAGCAGTTGTAGCAGAAGTTGGAGAAGTGTAGTAGTGGTAGAAGTAGTTGAAGTAGTAGTAGTAGTAGCAGTAGTATCCAAAGTAGTTGGAGTAGTTGGAGTAGTATTAGTTGTATTAGACGTAGGAGCAGTAGTTGTCGTAGTAATAGTAGTAGTAGTAGTAGTAGTGGTTGTTGTAGTAGTTATAGTGGCAATAGTAGTAGTGGCAGTAGTGGCAATAGTAGTAGTGGCAGTAGTGGCAATAGTAGTAGTGGCAGTAGTCATAGTAGTAGTTGGAGAAGCAATAGCAGTAGTTGTAGTAGTAGTAGTAGTAATAGTATTAGTAGTACTACTAGTAGTGGTAATAGTTGTAGTAGAAGTAGTAGTAGGAGCAGCTGTGGTAGTTGGAGGAGGAATAGGGATAATAGTAGGAGTAATAATAGTGACAGTCGTAATAGAAGTAGCTGTAGTAGTTGCAATAATAGTAGCAGTAGTAGTAGTTGCAGCTGTAGTGGTTGTAGCTATTGTATTAGGTGTAGTAGTTGTAGTGGTAGTAGTAGTAGTAGTAGAAGTAGCAGCAACAGCAGTAGTAGTTGTAGTAGTAGTCATCATCGTAGTAGTAGTGGCAGTGGTAGTAGTAGTAGTAGTAGTAAGAGCGGTACAAGTTGTAGTACTAGTAATAGTGGTATTAGTAGTTGTTATAGCAGTGGTGGAAGTTGTAGTAGTAGTAGTAATATAATACTAGAAGTAGTAGCAGTAATAGTAGTAATAATTGTAGTAGTAGTAGTTGTTGTAGTAGTGGTAGTAGTAGTAGTGTTAGAAGTAACAGTAGTAGTAGTGGTAGTAGTAATAATATTAGTACTAGCCGAACTAATAGTAGTATTTGTAGCGGTAGTAGTTGTATTAGTAGCAGTAGTAGTAGTAGTAGTAGTAGCGGTTGTAGCAATCGTAGTAGTAGTATTGGTACTAACTATGGTAGTTTTAGTGGAAGTCGTAGTAGGTGTAAGAGTTGTGGAAGTTGAAGTGGTAGCAGTAAAAGTAGTACTAGTAGTTGTAGTGGGAGTATTAGTAATAGTAGTCATTGTTGTTTTAGTAGCAGCAGCAGCAGCAGTAGTACTACTGGTAGATTAAGCAACTACCGCAATTGCTACTACAACTACTACTTTTGCAACTATTGCTTGTGCTGCTATTATTATTATTACTACCACAACCCCAACTAGTACTGCTACTACTGATACTACTACTATTGCTACTTACACTATGACCACTACTGCCACTGCGACTCCTACTTCTTCTCCTACTAACTACTACTACTACTGCTATAACTGCTACTATTACTACTATTGCTACTACTGTTGTTACTACTGCTACAGCTACTACAACTATTACTTCTACAACTGCTACTACATCTACTACTCTTAATACAACAATAACTACAACTACTACTGCTACTAGAACTACTACTACAATGACTACTAGTACTACTAGTACTAGTAGTACTAGTAGTGTTAGTACTACTACTACTGCTTTTACTGCTAGTACTACTACTGCAGCTACTGCTGCTGTTGCTCCTCCTCCTCCTCCTACTACTGCTCCTATGTCTACTGCTACTGCTACTACTAGTGCTACCACTACTGCTACTGCTACTGCTAGTGCTACCATTATTGCTACTACTATCATTTCTATTATTATTATTATTACTATAACTACTACTATAGCTACAAATACTTATACTACTATTACTATTACAACTACTAATATTGTTGTTGCTACTGCTGCTACAACCACTAGTTCTCCAACTACTATAACTTCTACTACTACAACAACAACAACAACAACATTGCTACTGCTTCTTCTATAACGATTACTACTACTACTACTATTATTGCTACTACAAAAACCACTACTACCACTACTACTATTAATAATACTACTACTGCTAATTCCACAACTGCTACTACTACGTCGACTACTGCAACTACTGCTGTTGCTACTACTACTACTGCTACTACTCCACCTACTCCTACTCATATTAACGCTGTTGCTACTCCAATTACTACTATTACTTCTACTACTATTGCTACCACTATTGCTACTGCTGCTACAACTAATACTATTACTACTACTACTGTTACTGCAGTTGCTATTGCTACTGCTATTGCTACTGCTATTACTACTAATACTACTAGTATAGCTATTGCTGCCTCTATTGCTACAAGTATTGCTACTAATACTTCCATTATCATAACAACTAATACTACTACTAGTCCTACAACTACTGCTGCTACAATTACTGCTACCACTACTACCACAACTATAACTTTGGCTACTGCTTCTGCGGCTATTACTGCTATCACTACTACTACTATTGCTACAGCTACTGCTACAACTACTACAACTACTACCACTACTACTACTTTTGCTATAACTATGACTACTACATCTTGTACTACTGCTGCTGCTGCTACTGCTACTGCTACTATGGCTACTACTACTGCTACTGCGGCTACTACTACTGCTACTGCTACTGCGGCTACTACCACTGCTATTACTAATGCAACTATTACGACTGCTGCTACTATTATGGCTACTGCTACTACTACTACTACTAATGCTGCTACTAAAGCTACTACTACGACTACTGCTACCACTACTACTACTGCTAATACTCCTACTACTACTGCTGCTTTAACTACTACCGCTGAAACTGCTACAATAGCTACTGCTGCTATTGCAACAACTGCGACAACTATTACTATTGCTACTACAACATCTACTTCTACCACTAGAACTAGTATTGCTGCTAATACTACAAACAGTACTACTAGTTTCGCTACTAATACAACTACCACTACTACTACTACCATTGCAACTTATACTACAATTACCACTACCACAACAACAACAACAACTACTATTATGATAGATACATCTGCTACACCTACCACTACTACTAATATAACTTCTACTGCTGCTACTATTATTGCTACTATAGTTATTGCTTCTACTACTACTAATACTATTACTAATACTGCTACTACAACTACTACTCTTACTATTACTACTACAACAACTACTGCTGCTGCTGCTGCTGCTACTACCACAACTAGCACTACTGCTATTGCTACAACTATGACTACTACCACAACAACTACTGCTGCTACTAATACTAAGACCACTATCGCTACTTCTACGACCGCTATTGCTGCTACGACAGCTACCACTAGTTCTACAACTTCTACTTCAACTACTGCTATTGCTTCTACTACTACTACTGCTATCCCTACTACCACTGCCTCTCATACTACTACTACCACTGCTACTTCTATTGCTGCTACAACTATTATGGCTACTTCTACAACTACTACTCCTACTACTACTGCTAATACTATTTCCATTCCTACTACTACAACTGATACTGCTTCTACTAAGCATGCTACTACTACTGCTACTACTACTACAACTGCTACTACTACTCTTACTACTACAACTACTCCTATTACTACTTTTATTACATTTTCTACTACTACTCCATCTACTAGTAGCAATACTACTACTGCTACTACTACTAGTACTACTGTTGCTGCTGCTGTTGCTATTACTACTACTGCAACTAATACTAATACCCCTACTACTATTGCTGCTACTACTAGTACTACTACTAAAATTACTACTACTACTTCTCGTCCTAAGACTGCTACTGCTCCTACCACTACTACCCCTACAACCACTGCTTCTTTTGCTACTACTACTGCTGCTATCATTGCTACCGCAGCTACAACTTCCACTACAACTACAACTACTACTTCACCGTCAATAATAATTACAACTACTTCTCGAACAACTACTAGAGTTGCTACTACTGCTACTGCTACAACTGCTATTACTACTACTATTTCTAAGAATACTACTACTACTTCTACTTCTTCTACTGTTGCTGCTACTGCTACTACTAATTCTACTACTACTTCTACAACTATTGCCACTTCTGCTGCTACTACTACTACTACAACTACTATTTCTAGAACTACAACTATTGTTGCTATTGCTACCACTTCCACTACAACTTCTCATACTACTACTACTACTATTACTGCTACTGCTACAACTTCTGCTACTATTGCTACTATTATGCCTGCTACTTCTACTATTACTACTACTGTTACTACTACTACTACTACTGCTACTACTACCATAACTACTACGCATGCAAGTACTACTACTACAACTAATACTATAACTACTTCTGCTACAACTACTGCTACTACTATTGTTACTACAACTGCTACTACAACTGCTACGACGACTTCTACTACTAACTCTGCCACTACTACTACTACTCCTACTACGACTTCTATTACTACTGCTACTACTACTGCTACTACCACTACTACTACTGCAGCTATTGCTACTATTACTACTTCTGCTACTACTTCTACAACAAATAATAGTAGTAGTACTACTACTACTACAACTACCACTACTACTACTACAACTGCTATTGCTACTACTACTATTACTACAGCTACTACTACTGCTACTACTACTACTACAACTACTACCACTAGCACTACATATACTACTTTTGCAACTACTACTACTGCTCCTACTACTACTGTGACAACAACTATTCCAGCTCCTACTACTTCTCATACTACTATGGCTACTACTACAACTAATGCTACCTATACTACTGCAATAACAACTACTGCTGCTACTACTACAATCGTAGCTGCAACTCCTGCTTCTACGACTACTGCTCATACTACTATAACTACAATAACTACAATAACTACAACGGCTAATACTATGGCAAATGCTACTAGTACTACCACTACTACTGCCACTACTGCTACTACTATTACTACTAATACTATTACTAGTACAACAACAACTACTCCTACTACTACTACTGCTGCTGCTACTACTACTATAACTATTTTTAATACTGCCACTACTACTACTATTGCTACTTTTACTATAACTACTTCAGCTTCTACTTTAGCTCCTACTACAGCCACTTCGACTACTACTACTAATGCTACTACGGCTGCTACTTTTACTACAACTACTTCTGCTCCTACCACTGCCACTTCCACTACCATTACTGCTACTACTACTACAACTAATTGTGCTACTAGTTCTGCAACTACTAAGGCTTCTACTACTACTACTACTACTAATACTACTACTACTACTACTACTACTACTACTACTACTGCTGCTGCTACTACTACTACTATTACTGCTGCTGCTACTACAACTGCTGGCACTACTACTACTACTATTGCTACTACTACTGCTATTGCTACTATTACTCTTACTATAACTACTACTAATACTATTACTGCTACTACTTTAGCTACTACAGCTACTACAACTACTGCTACTACTACTGTGACTATTGTTGCTGTTACAACTACTACCACTACTACTACTAAAACGACTACTGCTACTACTACTTTTGCAACTATAGCTACTGCGATTACTACTAGTACTACTATTGCTACTAATACTTCTATTGCTACTATTGCTACTTTTACCACTTCTATTACCACTACTGTTGCTACTACAACTCTTGCTACTATTGCTCTTGCTATCAAAACTACTACAACTACTACTGCTACTACTATTACTACTACTACTGTGGCTACTTCTGCTATGACCGTACTACTACTACAATTACTACAACTAATATTACTATTGCAACTACTATTACTGCTATTACTGCTACTACTACTACTACTACTACTACCAGTACTACTACCACTACTACAACTACTACAACTACTTCTACTTTTACTACTACTATAGCTACTACAATTGCTACCGCAGCTACTAGTACCACTACTACTACTA
The DNA here is from genome assembly GCA_005019695.1 of Trichopus zeylanicus subsp. travancoricus. Taxonomy (NCBI): domain Eukaryota; kingdom Viridiplantae; phylum Streptophyta; class Magnoliopsida; order Dioscoreales; family Dioscoreaceae; genus Trichopus; species Trichopus zeylanicus. The sequence continues at coordinate 112,613 of RXID01022261.1, forward strand.
AACCTACTACTACTACTACTACTACTACTTTTACTACTACTACAACTACTATGATTTCTACTACTAGTAGTAGTACTACTACTACAAGTACTACTACTACTAATACAATAACTACTACTATAGCTACCACTACTACTGCTGCTATTGCTGCTACTATGGCAACTACTACAGCAATTACTGCAACAACTAGCGCTACTGCTACTACTCTTGCTACTACTACTAGTACTACTACTAGTACTACTACTGTTACTACTACAACTAGTACAACAACTACTACTAGTCCTGTTGCTGCTGCTACTACTACTTCTACTACTACTATAGCTACTACAGTGGCTACTAATACTACTACTACTATTCCTACTAATACTACTACTATTGTTGTTGTTGTTGTTGTATTTGCTACTGCTGTTACTGCTACTACTATGTTGTTGTTGTTGTTGTTGCCACCACTATGACTACTACTATGACTTCTCCAACTACTATTACTACGGCTATTACTTCTATTGCTACTACACTGCTACTGCTTCTACTGCGATTACTACTAATGCTATTACTAACACTATTACAACTACTTCTGCTACTGCTATAATTGCTTCTAATGAAGCTATAGATGCTTCAACTACTATTGTTACTACTACTACTACTTCTACAACTACTTTTACAACTACTGCTACTACTAGTACTACTACTATAACTACTACTGTTACTGCTACTACTACTACTACTACTACTACTACTTCTCCTTCAATAACAACTAATACTTCTCCTACCACTACTACTACTACTACTACTACTACTACTTCTGCTACCCCTACTGCTGCTACTACTACTTCTGCTATTTGTACTGCTGCTGCTACTTCTACTATTGGTATTGCTACTACTGCTACTGCTACTGCTACTATTACTCACCCTACTACTACCGCTACTGCTACTACTACTTCTATTACTATAGCTACTACTACTTCTATTACTTAGCTACTACTACTAATGCTACTACTACCACTGCTACTGCTACTGCAACTACTACTATCACTACCACTACAACTACTACTACTTCTACTACTACTATTGCTACTACTACTCCTAACACAACTACAACTACTATGGAAACTACTACTATTATGGCAACTACTGCTCATACTACTACTACTACTTCAACCACTATAACCATTATTATTGCTACTGCTGCAACAGATGCAACTGCTACTACTACTACTACTACTAGTACTACCACGACTACTACTACTCCAACTACTATAGTAACTACTGGTACTACTACTACTACTGTTACTGCAACTACTACTACTACTACTATTATTGTGACTACTACTACTTTTACTGCTACTATTGCTGCTACTGTTACAGCTACTACTACATCTTCTCCTCTGACTGCTACTTCTGCTACTGGTACTTCAACAACTTCTAATATTATTATTACTACTGCTACTACTACAATGACTACTGCTATCGCAACTACTACCATTACTATTACTATTACTATTACTACATCTGCTACTATTGCAACTACTACTACTTCTATATCTACTACTGCTTCTGCCAGAACTACAACTCCTGCTACTACTAGTTCTGCTACAACTACTACTAATGCGATTGCCACTACTACCGCTACTGCTAAAGCTACTGTCACTACTATCACTACTACTGCTACTATTACTACTACTACAACTACTCCTGATACTATTACGACTACTCCAACTGCTACTACTACTCCTACTACTACAACTACTACTACTACCAGTCGTACTAATATTACTACTCTAAACACACCTACTACTACTTCTACTACAACTACAACTACTGCTGCTGCTGCAGCTCCAGCAGCTACTACTACTCCCACTACAACTACTACAACAACTACTACTACTAGTACTACTATACTACTACAACTGTTGCCACTATTACCACTACTACTACTTCTACTACTACTATAGCTACTACTATTGCTACTATTACTTCTCCTACTACTAATACAGCTGTTGTTATTGCTGCTGCTACTATTATGGCAAATACTAAAGCTACTACTACTTCTACAACTACTATTACTACAGCTGCTACCGCTGCTACTATTACTAATACTACTAATACTACCATAATTACTACTACAGCTGCTCCTGTGTAGTTCATGTTGCTGCTACTAATACTACTGCTCCAACTACTTCTCCTACAATGACTATGATTGCAACTACTACTACGACCACTTTTGTTGCTACTGCTACTACTACTAGTCCAACTACTACTGCCACTACTACTACTACTACTTCTTCTTCTACTACTACTACTACTTGTACTCCTACTACTACTACACTATTACTATTATAACAACAACAACAACAACTACTACTACTACTACTACTACTACTAACACTGCTGCTGCTACGGGTTCTACTACTTCTCCTCCTACTACTACAACTATTGTTAATACTACTGCTAGTTCTACTATCGCTACTACTACCACTTCAACTACTAATACTACTACTACTACTATTGCGACTACTGCTACTTCTGCAGCAAACTGCTGCTATAACTACTCCTACTACAAGTTCAGCAACTTCTACTCCTATTATAAATACTACTACTACTACAACTATTCCAATTAATACTACTACTACTACTATTACTACTGCTACTCCTACTACTACTACTACTGCGGCTACTGCTACTACTACTACTACAACAACTACTACTATTATTACTATGATTGCTACTGCTACTACTACTGTTACTACTACTAGTATGACTAGTACTACCACTGCTACTCCAGCACCTACTCCTACTGCTACTCCTACTACTACTTCTACTAGTATAACTATTACTACAACAACTATCATTGCTACTACTATTTCTACTACTACTACTACTACAATTGCTGACACTACTGCTACTGCTACTACTACTAATACTGCTATTGCCACTAGTACTACTATAACCTCTACACCATTACTGCGATAACTGCTACTACTTCTTTTGCTACTCCAACTACAACTCCACCTACTACTACTATTACTCCTACTACAACTACTACTGTTGTTGTTGCTCCTACTACTACTCCTACTCCTACACCTACTCCTCCTAATACTACTTGTACTACTACTACTATTACTACTGCTACTACTGCTGTGTTGCTGCTACTACTCCTACTACTACTACTTCCACTTCGACTACTACTACTACTATTGATAGTACTAATACCACCACTGCTAGTACTACTACCAGTGCTACTACTAGTAGTAGTACAACAAAAATAATAACTACTACCACTACAATAACTACCGCTACTATTGATACTACTACTACTACTACTACTACTAATACTACTACTACTATGACTATTTCCACTACTTCTACTTTTATTACTGCTACTAATACAAGTACAACTCTAGGTACTACTGTCACTATGACTACTACTACTACTAGTACCACTGCTACTAATGCTGCTACTACTACTACTACCACTGCTAAACCTACAACTACTACCACCACCACCACCACCACAACCACCACTACCACTACTACTACAACAACAACTATTACTACTTGCACGACCACTACTACATCAACTACTACCACTGCTACTACTACTACTACTACTCCTACTGCGACTACTACTACTAGTAATAGTAATAATACTACAACTATAATTCTACTACTGCTACTACTGGTAGTACTACTACTACAACTACAACTTGTATTGCTACTACTACTACTACTTCTACTGCTAACACTACTTCTACTTCTGCTGCTACTACTACTATTTCTAATTCTAGTATTACTACTACTGCTACTTCTACTACTACTGCTAGAGATAAATCTACTACTTTTGCTACTGCTACTGCTACTACTGCTGCTACTACTGCTGCTACTACTACTACTGCAACTATTGCTACTCCTGCTCCTATTACCACAACAACTTCTACTCTTATTGCTAGTATTACTACTTCCACTACAACTACTACTACAACAACAACTACTACTACTACTCCCACTCCTACTACTACTACTACTACTCCTACTTCTACTACTACCACTACTACTTCTACTATGAATTTTACTACTGCTACTACTACTTCTACTACTACTACTACTACCATGACTATTACTATTCCTACAACTACTACTACTCCTACACCTATTCCTACTGCTACTCCCACTACTACCACAACTACTACTATTACTGCTACTACTACCACAACTACTATTATTACTACTACTACTACAACAACTACTACTGCTACTATAATTACTTCTACTTCTGCTACTACAACTAAGGCGACTACTACTGCTATTGTTGCTGCTTCAGCCATTGCAACAATTACCACTACTGCTACAACTACTACTCCTATTGCTACTATTATTAACTCTACTACTACTTCTACTACTACTGCAACCACTACAACTTTTGCCGCCACTACTACTACCTCTGCTGCTCCTACTACTAATATGACTACTAGCCTACGACTATTCGTAATACTATGCTGCTACTACTACTACTACTACCGCTACTGCTACTACTACTCCTATTGCTACTATTATAACTAATACTACTACAACTAGAACTACTATTGTTGCCTCTATTACTACTACTTCTTCTCCTACAACTATGATTACTACAACTAATACTATTCCTACTACTACAGTGACTACTTCTACTACAACTACTATTAGTACTACTATTACTTCTTCTTCTACAACTACAACTACAACTACTAGTACTACTACTCGTCCTCCTACTAATGCAATGACTACTACTACTGCTATAACTACTATCAGTACTATTGGTACAAATACCACAACTTCTACCCGTATTACTACTATTACTACTACCACTATAGTTCTACTATTACTACCACTACTATAATTATTGCTACAGCTGCTTCAAATATAACTACTACTACTATTACTACGAATACTATTCCAACTACTAGCATGATTACTACTATTACTACTAGTATTACTACTAGTATGACTACTACTACTACTATTATTAATACTACTACTACTACTACTATAACAACAACAAAAACAACAACAACAATAATAATAATAATAATTACTATTGCTCCAACTACTACAATGACTACCACCACCACCACCACTACTACTACTATTACTACTACTACTCATAATTTTTCTACTATAGCTACTACTACTACTACTACTCTAACCACTACTACTACTACTACTACTACTACTACTACAACTGCTACCAATACAACTACTACTGCTACTACTACAACTACTACAACTCTGACTACAACTACTACTACTACTACGACTACTACTACTACAACTACTGCTACTACTAATGCTATGATGTCTACTACTGCTACTACTACTACTAGTGCAACTTCTTGTACTATAATTGCTACGACTAGTATGACAACGACTACTACTACTACTATAGCAACTACAACTATTACTATTACTACTATAGTAGTAACAGTAGCAGTTGTAGTAGTAGCAGGAGTAGTAGTAGTTGTAGTAGTGGAAGTAGTTCTAGTAGTACTAGTAGCAATAGTAGAAATAGAAGTTGGAGTAGGAGTAGTATAATCATTAATAGTAGTAGTAGTAGAGTAGTAGTAGTAGTAGTTCTAGTAGTAGTAGATGTAATAGTCATAGCAGTAGTAGTAATAGTTGTTGTTGTAGTCGTAGTAGAAGTCATAGTAGCAGTAGTAGTAGTAGTAGCTGTAATAGCAGTAGCAGTAGTACTAGTAATAGGAGCAGCAGAAGTAGTGGTAGTAGTAGCAATTGAGTTAGGAGTGGTAGTAGTAGTAAGAGTAGTAGTAGTAGTAGTTAGAGTACTAGTTGTGGCAATAGTACTAGTATAAGTAGTTAAACAAGGAGTAGTAGAATTAGTAGTAGTAGTAGTAGTAATAGTAGTAATAGGAGCAGCTATAGCAGTTGGAGTAGTAGTACTAGTAGTAGTAGCAGTAATAGAAATAGTACTAGTAGCAAAAGTAGTAATAATATTAGTAGTAGTAGTCATAATTACTGTAGTAGTTTGAGTAGGGGTAGTAGTGGTAGTAGGAGGAGAAGTAGTAATGGGAGTTGGAGTAGTAGTAGTTATTATAGTGGTAGGAGTAGAAGTGGTAGTTGTTGGAGTAGGAGCATGAATAGATATAGTCGTAGTATTAGTAGTAGTAGTAGTAGTAGCAGTAGTAGAAGGAGTAGTAATTGTTGCAGTTGTACTAGTAGTAGAAGTAGTAGTACTAGTACTAGTGGTTGTAGTTATTGTATTAGTAGTAGTAGTAGTAGAGGTTGTAATATGAGTAGTAGTAGTAGTAGCAATAGTAGTAGCAGAAAGAGTTACAGTAGTAGTAGTTGTAGCAGAAATATTAGTTATAGTACTTGTAGGTGTAGTAGTTGTAGTAGTGGTAGTTGTTATAGTAGTTGTAGTAGAAGTAACCGAAGGAGTATTAGTTGTAGTTTTTATAGTAGTAGTAGTGGTTGTGATTGTAATAGTAGTATTTGTAGTAGTAGTTGTTGTTGTAGTAGTAATAGCAGTAGTATGAGTTGAAGTAGTAGCAGTAGTAGTAGTAGTAATATTAGTACTAGTAGTTGTAGTAGTAGTAGTACGAGTTGGTGTAGGAGTAGTAGCAGCTGTTGTAGTAGTAGTAGTGGGTATAGTAATTGTAGGAGTAGTAGCAGTATCAGTAGTAGGAGTAGAAGTAGGAATAGTAGTAGTCATGGTAGTAGTTGTAGTAGTCATGGTAGTAGTTGTAGTAGTAATGGTGGTAGTAGTAGTAATAGTAATAGTAATAGTCGTAGTAGTAGGAGGAGGAGTAGTAGTAGGAGTAGCAGTTGCAGTAGTCATAGAAGTAGTTGTATTTGTATTAGTATTAGTATTATTAGTAGTAGCAGACAGTATAGTTGTAGTTGTAGTAGTCACCGCAGTTGTAGTAGTTATAGTAGTTGTAGTAGTAGTAGCTGTAGTAGTAGTTGTAGTAGTAGTAGTAGTAATAGTAGTAGTAGTAGAAGTAGTATTCGTAGTACTAGTAGCAGCAGTAGCAATTATAGTGGTAGCCTTAGTAGTAGTAGCAATAGTATTATTGGTGGTCATCGTAGTAGTGGTAGTAGTAATAAGACAAGTAGTAGTAGTAGTAGTATTAGTCATAGTAGTAGGAGTAGCAGCGAAAATAGCAGTAGAAAAAGTTGTAGGAGCAGCAACAATAACAACAAAATTAGGAGTAGCTGTAGTAGGAGTAGGTGTAGTAGTAGTAGTAGTAGCAAGAGCAGGAATAGGTGTAGAAGTCGCAATAATAGTTGAAGCAGTTGTAGAAGTGGTGGTGGTAGTAGTAGTAGAAGTAGGAGTATGATTAGTGGCAGCAGTAGTTGTTGTAGGAGGAGGAGTAGTAGTAGGAGTAGAAGTAGGAATAGTAGTAGTAGTGGTAGTAATAGAAATAGTAGTAGTCATAGTAGTAGGTGTAGTTGTAGTAGAAGCAATAGTAATAGCAGGAGTGGCAACAGTCGTAGTAGTAGCAGCAGCACCGTAGCAGTAGTAGTTGTAGTAGTAGTAACAGAAACTGTAGTAGCTGTAGTAGTAGTAGTAGTAATAGTAGTAGTAGTAGAAGTGCAGTAATAGTTGTAGCAGTTGTGGTAGTAGTGTTAGGAGTAGTTGTAGCAGCAACAGAAGCTGAAACAGTGGTAGTAATAGCAATACTATTAGTATTAGTAGTACTAGAAGTAGCAATAGTAGTACTAGTAGGAGTAGCAATAGCAGCAGCAGTAGTAGTAGAAGTAGTAGCTGTAGCAGTAGCAGCAGTAGTAGTAGCTATGGCAGTAGTAGTAGCAGTAGTACCAGTAGTAGCATTAGTACTAGCAGAGAAGTAGAAGTAGTAATAGTAGTAGTAGTAGTAGTAGTCGTAGTAGTAGTAGTAATAGTAGCTGAAATAATAATGGCAGAAGTAGTAGTAGCAGTAATGGTAAAAGTAGTAGTAATAGTAGTAGTAGTAGTAGTAGTGGTAGTAGTAGTAATAGTAGTAATAGCTACAGCAGCAGCAGTAGTAGTAGCCGTAGTAGTAGTAGTAGCAGTAGTGGTAGTGGGAGTAGTAATAGTAGTAATAGCCGCAGCAACAGCAGGAGTAGTAGTAGTAGCTGTAGTAGTATTAGTAGTAGTAGAAGTAGTAATAGTAGTAATAGTAGCAGTAGTAGTAGTACTAGCCATAGTAGAAATCGTAGTTGTAGCAGTAATCGAAGCTGGAGTAGCAGTTGTAGTAATAGTAGTAGTAATAGTAGTAGTAATAGTACTAGGAGTCGCAGTAGTAGCGGTAGTACCAGCAGTGGTGGTAGTAGCTGGGGAAGTAGTAGTACGAGTAGTAGCCATAGTTTTTGTCATAGTAGTAGTCGTAGTAGTGGTAGTAGTAGAAATAGTCGTAGTTGGAGCAGTTGTAGTAGGAGAAGTAGTTGCAGTGGTAGCAATAGTTATCGTAGTAGTGACAATAGCAGCAAAAGCAGCAATAGTAATAGTAGTAGTAGTAGCAACAGCAGCCGTAGTGGTAGTAGCAGTAGTAGTAGTGGCAGCCGTAGTAGCTGTTGTAACGGTAGTAGTAGCAGTAGTAGCAGTCATAGCAGTAGTAGTATTACTAGTAGTATTAGTAGTAGCCGTTGCAGTAGTTGTAGAAGAACTAGCAATAGTGGTAATAGTAGAAGAAGTACTATTCCTAGTAATACCCGTAGTAGTAGTCATTGTAGTAGCCATAGTAGCAGAAGTAGTTGTATCAGTAGTAGTAGTAGTCATTGTTGTAACGGTAGTAGTTGGAGTAGTAGTAGTAACAGTAGCAATAGTAGCAGTAGCAGCTGTAGTAGTAGTTGTAACGGTAGTTGTAGTAGTAGTAGTAGCGGAAGTAGTTGTGTTAGTAACAGTAGTAGTAGTAATAGTAGTAGTAGTTGCAGTAGTAGTATTAGTTGTGTAGTACTTGTTGTAGTAGTAGTTGTTGTTGAAATTATTGCCTTAATTGTACTAGTTATAGTAGTAGCGGTAGTAGCAGTAGTTGTAGTAGTAGTAGTAATAGTAGTAGAAGTTGTAGTAGTAGTAGTAGAAGAAGTAGTAGTATATGTAGCTGGAGTAGCAGCAACAGTAGTAGCAGTAGTAGTAATAGCAGCAGCAGCAGTAGTAGCAGCAGTACAAGTAGTAGCAGTAGTTGTAGTAGTATTAGTAGTAGTGGTAGTAGCATATGTAGTAGTAGTAGTAGAAGTACTACTAGTAGCAATAGAAGTAGCAGTATCAATTGTAATTATAGTAATAGTAGTAGTAGGTGTAGTAGTAGAAGAAGAAGAAGAAGTAGTAATCATAGTACTAGTAGTAATAGTTGTAGTCATAGTAGTAGTAGCAGTAGTTGCTATAGTAGCAGTAGTAATAGCCGCAGCAGTAGCTATAGTGGTTGTAGTAGTGGCAATCATAGTAGTGGTAGTAATAGCAGTAGAAGTAGCAGTAGAATTAAAGCAGTAGTAGCAGTAGCAGCGATAGTTGTAGTAGTAGTAGTTGTTGTAGTAATAGTCATAGCATTAACAGTAGTAGCAGTAGCAGTAGAAGTAGTCATAGTTGGATAAATAGTAATAGTAGTAGCAATAGTAGTAGTATTAGTGGTAGTAGTAGTAGTAGAAGTAGTACCAATGGAAATGGTTGCAGAAGTAGTAGCAGAAGTAGTAGTTATAGTAGTAGTTGCACTAATAGTAGTAGTAGCAACTGTAATGCTAGTAGTAGAAGTAGAAATAGTAGCAGTAATAGTTGTAGAAGCAAGAGTCACATTAGTAGCAGTAGTCGTAGTTGTAGTAGTAGTTATAATAGTTGCAGTAGTTGTGGTGGTGGTGGTAGTAATTGTAGTAGTACTAGTAGTAGTAGGTGTTGTTCTTATTATAGTTGTAGTTGAAGTAATAGTAGTAGCAGTAGTAGTGGTAGTAGTAGTTGCAATAACAGTAGTTGTAGTAGTAGTAGTAGTTGTAGCCAAAGAAGCTGTAGTAGTAGTAGTAGTAGTAGTAGTAGTAGTGGGAGTAATAGTAGTAGTGGTAGTTGCAGTAGTATATTAGGTGTAGAAGAGTAGTAGTAGTAGAAGTACTAGTTGATCCAGTAGCAATAGTAGTAGTAGAAATAGTAGTAGTATTCGTAGTAGCAGTAGAAGAAGAAATAATAATAGTTGTTGTTGTTGTAATAATAGTAGAAGTAGGAGCAGAATTTGTAGTAATAGGTGTAGTAGAAGTGATTGCAGTAGTAGGAGTAGTTGTGGTAGTAGCAGTAGTAATAGCCATAGTAGCAGCAGTAGTAGTAGCAATAGTAGTAGCAGTGGTAGTAGTAGGAGGAGGAGAAGTACTAGTAGCAGTAGTCAAAGTAGGAGTAGTAGTGGTAGTAGCAGTAGTAGCAGTAGCAGTAGCAGTAGTAGTAGTGGAAGTAGTAATAGCACTAGTCATAGGAGCAGTAGTAGAGGTAGTAGTAGTATCCGAAGTAGTAGTAGGTGGAGTAGTAGGAAAAGTAGTTGTAGTAGGTATAGCAAAAATTGTAGTAGTAGCAGCTGTGATAGCAATAGCAATAGTTGTAGTCGTGGTAATGTTAGTAGCCTTAGTGGCATTAACAGCAGTAGAAGTAGTAGTAGTAGTAGTAGTAGTAGTAGCAGTACTAGCAGCAATAGGGGTAGTAGCAGTTGTTCCAGAAGTACCGACCGCAGTAGTGGCAGCTGCTGTAGTAGCAGCGGTAGAAGTAGCAGTAATAGTAGTATTAGTCATAGAGCTGTAGAAGAAGTGATAGCAGTAGTGGTTGTTGTTGTAGTAACAGAAGTAGCAACAATAGCAGCAGCAGTAGTAGTAGTAGTAGTAGTAGGAGCAGTAGCAGCAAGAGCAGTAGCAGTAGCAACAGTAGTAGCAGAAGTCATAGTAGTAGTAGTAGTAGTAGTAGCTTTAGTAATAGTAGGGGTGCCAGTAGTAGTAGAAATAGTAGTAGTTGTAGTAGTGGAAGTAGTGGTAGTAGTAGCCGCAGTAGTAGTAGTAGTAGGAGTAGTATAATTAGTAGTAGCAATTGTAGTAGTAGTAGTAGTAATAATAGTAGCAAAAGTAGTAGTAGTAGTAGTAGGAACAGTAGTATTAAGAGCAGTTAGCAATAGTAGTAGTAGCAGTAGTAGTAGTCGCAGTGGTAGCAATAGCAGTAGTAGTACGAGAAGTAGCAGCAGTGGTAGTAGTAGCAGTAGAAGTAGTAGTAGTAATAGAACTAGCAGTAGTAGTTGCAGTTGTAGAAATAATAGTAGTAACTCTAGCATTAGAAGCAGTAGTAGCAGTAATTATAGTAGTAATAAGAATAGCAGTGGTAGTACTACTGCTACTCCTACTATAACTACTACTACTACTACCACTACTTGTACCACTACTACTACAAGAACCACTACTATTACTAATAATAATACTACTACTACTACTGTGGCTGCTGCTGCCGCACCTACTACTACTAGTATTGCTACTACTAATATTACTACTGTTGCTTCTACTATATTTAATACTACTACTACTACTACTACGACTACTACTATTAATACTATTACTACTATAACAACAACTACTACTACTACTACTACTCCGGCCACCACTAATGATAGTACTACTGGTACTACTATTACTATTTCTACTACTACTACAACTGCTACTACAACTTCTACTACTACTATTCCTACTACTACCACTACCATGACTATTACTAGACTATTACTACCTATACTATTGCAACTAATACTACTATTGCTACAACTAGTACCACTGCTACTATTATTACTACTATTACTATAGCTACTACTACTATTACTACTACTATTACTATAGCTACTACTACTATTACTACTACTATCTCTACTACTACTTCCACTACTACTACTAATACTCGTACTCATACTACTATTAGTACTGCTGCTACTGCTAAAGCTACTTCATCTAGTTCTACTACTATAATTTCTACTACTTTGACTACTACTACTTCTACTACTCCTCCTACTACTACTAATGCTGTTGTTGCTACTAGTGCTGCTACTACAGCAACTCTTGGTACTACTGCTACTTCTATCGCTACTAATACTACTACTGTTACCACTACGACTGCTACTAATATAACCACCACTACCACAGCTACTACTACTACTGTTGTTGCCGTTATTCCTACTATAACTACTACTGCCACTACAATTTCTATTACAACAACAAATGCCACTTTTACTACTATTGTCACTTCTGCTGCTACTACTGCTACTACAGCTGCTGATACTACAACTTCTACAACTACTTTTGCTATTACTACTACTACTTCACTTAGTACTACTTTTACCATTGCGGCTACTACAAGAACTACTTCTACTACTACTATTACTACTACTACTACTACTACTAATACTAATACTGCTAGTACTACTACAACAACAACAACAACTACTACTACTACTAGTATTACTACTAGTACTTCTACCACTACTACTATTGTTGCTATTGCAGCAGTTGCTGCTACTACTGCTACCACTAGTCCTCCTACTATTACTACTACTATTATTACTACTACTACTGCCGCTACTTCTACGAAGGATTCCACTACTACTACAACTGGCAATACTACTATTAGCAATACTAGTACCACTACTACCACTTTAGCTTTTACTACTACCGGCACTAGTTATACTACTACTACTTCTACTATTGTGACTTCTATTACTGCTTGTATAACTACTACAACTATTGTAACTACTGCTACTACTGCTACTGCTGCTGCTACTGCTACTACTAGAACTGCTTTTGCTACAACTATTACCACTACTAGTACTACTACTACTTTTGCTACTACTGCTTCAACTATTGCTACTATTACAGATGTTACTACTACTATTACCACTATTAATACTACTGCTGCTGCTACTGCTACTACTACTACTAATCCTATCACTTCTCCAACTACTACTACTGCTACTGCTATTACTCGTACCGCTTGCTACTACTACTACTGCTGCTACTGCTACTACTACCACTACAACTACTACTACTGCTACTACTGCTACAACAACTACTGCTGCTACAACTACTACTGCTACTACTGCTGCTACTACTACTACTTCTACTTCCACTACTATAACTACTGTAGCTGCTACTACTACTTCTTCTACTACAACTACTAATACTACTACTGCACTCCTATGACTTGTACTACTATTACTACTATTTCTAACACTACAAGTATTACTTCTCCTGCTGCTACTACTAACACCACCACTACTACTACTACAACAACAACTACTACTATTACTACCACGACTAATACTACTGCTACCGCTACTGTTGCTACTGCTACTACTACTACTACAACTACTGCTACTACTACTATTACAACAACAACTACTACTACTATTACTGCTACTACTGCTGCAGCTGCTACTACTACCACAACCACTACTATTGCTACTACTTCTACTACTACTACTACAGCTTCTACTACTACACTATGTTGTAAGAGTTGCTACTAGTGCTACTGCTACACAACAACTATTACTCTTACTATAACTACTACTACTACTACTACTATTGTTGCTGTTGCTACTTCGACTACTACTACAAATAGTACCACAACTGCTACTACTTTTATTACTACTACTACTTCTAGTACTACTATTGCTACTACATCTATTACTAAGACTACTACTTCTACTACTACTACAACTACTACAACAACTTTTACTATTACAACTACAACAACAACAAAAACTACTACCAACACTACCACCACTACTACACCTACTACTACTTCGACTACTATAACAACTACTACTACTCCAACTCATGCTCCTGCTACTACTCCTACTACTTCTAGTACTACTACTACTCGAATAACAACAACAACTACTACTATTACTACAACTGCTACACCTAGTACTGCTACTATTAATATAACTGCCACTCCCACTGCTACTATTATTACTACTACTTCTACTACTACTGTTACTACTACTACTACCACTCCAGCTACTACTACTACTATTGCTTCTACTACTCCTGCTACTACTACTACTTCTTCTAATAGTACTACTCCAACTACTACTACTACTCCTGCTACTACTCCAACTATGACTACTTCTCCTGCTACTACTACTACTACTACTACGACCCCTACTATTACTACTATTACTACCCCTACTATTACTACTACTAGTATACTACTAGTACTACTACTGGTACTACAACTACTATTTCTAATACTACTATTACTACTAGTACCACTACAGATACTACTACTACAGCTACTACTGCGACTACTACTACTACAACAACTACTACTACCACTACTACAATAATAGCTACAACTTCTACAACTAATACTACCTCCACTACTACAACTATTGCTACTACTAACACTATAAGTACAACTACTACTACTACAACAAGTACTACTGCTACTACTACTACTACTATTACTGCTACGACTGCTACTACTACTATTAAAACAGCAACAACTACTACTGCTACTGCTACAACTACTACTATTACCGCGGCTACAACTACTACTACTAGTACTTCAACTACTTCAACTACTACTTCTACGACTACTACTATAGCTTCTACTCCTATTGCTACTATTACTAAGACTACAACAACAACAATAACTATTACTCCTACTCCTATGTCCACATCAACTACAACTACTACTACAGCTCCTACTGCTTCTGCTACTCTTACCCACACCACCACTACCACCACTACGACTTCTACTGCTACTACTAATACTACTACCACTACTATGAGGACTCCCACTAATACTACATCTACAACTACTACTGCAACTATTTCTAATACTACTACTACTAGTATTACCACTAATGGTACAACTTCAACTACCACTACTAGAAAAACTACTACTACTACTACAACAACAACTACTACTACTACTACAACTACTACTACAACTACAACTAATACTACTACCACTACACGAACTACTACTAGTACCACTACTAGTACTACTTCTATAACAACAACAACTACTACTACTATTACTACTACAATTAGTACTACCACTGCAACTACTATTACTACTACTACTACTGTTACTGCTACTGATACTATTACTTTTGTTACTACTACTGATACTACTACTACTACTGCAATTGATACTACTATTCCTACTACTACTACTACTACAACTGATGTTATCGCTGCTAATGCTACTGCTACTTCTACTACTGCTATTATTGTTACTGCTACTACTACAACTTCTCCTAATGCTACTGCTGCAGCTACTACTACTGTGACTATTACCACTGCTTCTACTACTACTTCTAATACTGCCACTACAACTACTGCTACTATGACTTATGCTACTGCCACAACTTTTGCTACTACTACTCCTGCTACTTCTGCTACTATAGCAACTACAACAACAACAACTACTACTACTACTACTACTTCAACTGCTCCTGCTACAACTCTTACTACTGCTATTGCTACTATGGCTTTAACGGCTACTGCTGCTACTGCTACTACTAGAAGTGCTACTGCTACTACTACTACTACTCTTACTACTGCTACTACCACTAATGCTACTGCTACTTTTGCTACAATAACTACTACTATTACAACTATTGCTGCTACAACTACTATTACTAGCACTACTACTGCTTCAACTGCTATTGCTGCTACTACTACTACTAATGCTACTACAACAACTACTACAGCGACTAATGCAACTAATAGTGCTACTGCTACTACTCTTGCTACTACTAGTGTGACTACTATAGCTGCAACTACTGCTGCTGCTACTATCGCTGCATCTACTACTGCTGTTGCTACTATGACTACTACTACTACTACTCTTGCTACTTCTACTACTAATACTACTACTTTTGCGACTATTGCTGCAGCTATTACTACTGCGACTACTATAGCTACTACTACTACAGCTCTTGCGGCTGCTGCTACTACTATTAATAAGACTCCTACTACAACTACTATTTCTGCTGCTACAACAACTATTGCCTCAGCTGCATCTAATACTACTATTCCCTCTAGTTTTCCTACGACTGCTACTACTGCAACAACTATAACTGCTATAACTACTGTCACTACTACTAATGCGACTACTACTACTACTACAGCTGTTGTTGCTACGACTACAACTACTACTACTATTGCAACTAATGCTACAACAACTATTAGAACTACTACTACTACTACTAGTAAAACTACTACTGCTGCTGCTACAACTATTACCTTACTACTACTACTGATACTACTGCTTTAACTGCTACTACTACAACTACTACTAATTTTACTACAGCAACTACTACTGGTACTACTACTACTAATACTACGAGTATTGCTCCTCCTCCTCCTCCTCCTCCTCCTACTACTACTACTACTACTACATCTACTATTACTACTACTACTACTACTACTCCAACTATTGCTACTACAACTGCCACTATATCGTCTACTACTAAGACTACTACTACTAGTATTGCTACAACTTCTCCTGTTACTGCTACTACATCTATTGCTACTACCACTACCACTACTACTACTCCAACTATTACTACTACTGCTGCTACTAAAACGACTACAACTGCAACTACTACTACTACTATGATTATGACTACTACTACACCAACTACTACTACTACAACTAACACTACTACTACTGGTATTGTGAATGCCTCTACTACTACAACTTCTGCAACTACTACTAAACTGCTACTACAACAATTACTACTAGGACAACTACTACTCCAACAACTACTACTATCACTACTATTATCACTAGTACTACTACTACAACTTCTACTATTGCGACTACTACTTGTCCTACTACTACTCCAACAAGTACTACTATCACTACTACTATCACTACTACTACTATTACAACTTCTACTACTACTCCTACTACTACTACTCCTACTATTACTACTACTACTACAACTATTACTACTATTACTACTACTCCTGCTACTGCTTCTACTATTACTGCTAGTAGTAGTACTACTACTACTACAATTATACAACTACTCCTATTGCTGCTACTACTACTCCTATTACTACTACTGCTTTTGCTACTACTACTATGACTTCTACTAGTTCTACATCTACTGCTGCTACTAATACTAGTATTGCGACAACTACTCCTATTGCTACTACTACTACTCCTACTATTACGACTACTACTATTACTGCTACTACTACTGCCACTACTGGGCTAAGTGCTAATACTATACTAGTACAATACTACTACAAGTACTCCTATTCTTACTACTACTATTACTCTTACTACTACTACTACTGCCACAACTACCACTATTGCTACTACTACTTCCACTACAACTACTACGAATACTACTACTACTACTGCTACTAGAACAACCACCACTACCACTTCTACAAATCCTCCTCCTATCACTACTACAACTGCCACTGCTGCTACTGCTACTACTACTACTACTGCTGCTACTACTACTACTCCTCCAACTCCTACTCCTATTGCTACTCCTACTACTACTCATGTTGCTACAACAACTACTATGATAACTACTACTGCTACTACTACTTCCACTACTGCTACTACTATTCTTGAAACTACCGCTACTGCTACTATGACTACAACTACTGTTGTTGCTGCTCGTACTACTTTTGTTACTCCGAATACAACAACTACTACTAGTACTTCTGCTACAACTACTACCCCAACAACTACTACTGCTTCTACTATTACTATCACTGCTGGTACAACTTCTATTGCTACACATTCTACTACTACTACAACTACTACTATAACCCCTACTACTACTCCCACCCCTTCACCTACTAGTACTACTATATCAACTACTACTAGTAACATTACTGCAACAACTACTACAACTTCTACCCCAACTACTACTACTACTATTGCAACCAGTACTGCTACCACAACTACTTCTTCCACTTCGTCTACATCTACTATTACTACTTGTACTTCTGCTACTACTACACCTCCTACTACTACTACTACACCTCCTACTACTACTACTACTACTTTTACTACCAGTACACCTACTGCTACTACTACTACTACTACTAGCGCTAGGACTACTACTACAACAACTACTACGACTACTACTACTATGACTCCTATTACTACTACTACTACTACTACAACTACTACATCAACTTTTGCTACAACATGCAACACTACTACTACTACATTAACTTCTACTGCTACGGCCACTTCTACTACTACTGTTACTTCTAGTACTACTCCTACTACTATTACTTCTACTTTATTACTACTACTATTACTAATGCTACTACCACTACTACTGCTACTACCACTACTACTACTACAACTACTACTACTACTACCACTACTACTACTACAACTACTATTACTAGTTCTACTACTAATACTACTACTATTGCTACTACCACTAATACTACTTCTACACTAATACTACTTCTGGTACTACTACTACAACTACTACTGCTAGTACTTCTGCTACTACATCTCTTCCTATTAATATTACGACTACTACTCCTCCTTCTTCTGCTACTACTTTACTACAACTATGACTATTACTACAGCTACTACTTCTACTAATGCTACAATTACCAGCTCTACTACTACTAGCACTACTACTACTAGCACTACTACTACTACTACTACTAATACTACAACGACTCCTGCAGCTACTACTACCACAGCTGCTACAATAACTACTTCTACTACTGCTACTCTTGGCAATACTACTCCAACTATTACAACATTTACTTTTATTGCTACTACTACTTCTGCTGCTACTACTACTACTATTACTACTATTACTACTACTATTACTACTACTACTTCAACTGCTACTACTACTATAACAACAGCTACTACTACTAGTACTACTACTTCTACTACTGCTGCTGCAGCTACTTCTAGCACAACTACAACTAGTACTTCTACTTGTACTACTACTACTATTTGTACTTCTATTTCTACTACTACAACAGCAACAACAACAACTGCTACAACTATTATTGCCACGATTGCTACTACTACTACTACTAATACTACAACTGCTACTACTACTACTACCACCACTACAACTTCTACTACTTCAACTACTATTGCTTCTACAACAACAAGAATGATAACAACAACTACTACTTGTACAACTACTACCATTGCTGCTACTTCAACTACCACTAATACCACTACTACTACTACGACAACTTCAACCACTACTACAACTACTGCAACTTCTACAACTGCTACTACTACTCCTCCTACATCTATTACTACTACTCTTGCAGCTACTATTACTACTACTACTTCTACTAGTACTACAACTACTACTTTATAATTGTTACTACTATTAGAACTATTACAATTACTACAACATCTATTGCTACTACAACTACTACTTCTGCTGTTTCTACAATTAGTACAACTACTACTACTAATACAACTGCTACATCTACTACTACTACTACTTCTATTGCTTTTGCCACTATTACTACTGCTACTACTGCTGCTGCTGCTACTTCTACTACTTCTGGTACAACTACTACTACAACTACTGCTACTGCTACCGCTACTACTGTTACTACTACTACTCCTATTACTTCTAAAACTACTCCAATTTCGTCTTTTGCTACAATTACTATGACTACTACTACTGCTACAGCTACCTATACTATAACTACTACTACAACAATTACTAGCACTACCACTACTGCTGCTACTTCTACTACTCTTGTTGCTACTACTACACCACCAACTACTACTAGACCTCCTACGACAACTACAACCACTACTACTATTATTACTACTCCTACTACTACTACTACTATTACTACTACTACTACTACAACTTCAGCTACTACTACTACTGCCGCTGCTGCTACTACTACTAAACTAGTACTACTACCACTACTATTAATACCACTTCTACTACCACTACCACTACAATTGCTACTTCTACCACTACTATAACACTACTACTAGTACTACAACCACAACTACTACAACTTGTACAACTGCTACCACTACAACTATTACAACAACTACTACTTGTACAACTGCTACCACTGTTGCTACTACTACTGCTACTACTATTACTACTCCCACTACCACTACTACATCTACTACGACTACCACTAATACCACTACTACTATGACTACTACTACTACTCCTACTTCAACCACTACTACAACTATAGCTACTACTACTACTACTCCTGCATCTACTACTACTACTTCTGCACCTACTATTACTACTACTACTTCTACTAGTACTACAACTACTACTTTGTAACTGCTATTACTGTTAGAACTATTACAACTACTACAACAACTACTACTACTACGACTACTACTTTGTTGTTTCTACTATTGGTACTACTACTACTATTACTACAACTGCTACTTCTACTGCTTTTGCTGCTACTACTACTTCTATTGCTGCTGCTGCTGCTACTTCTACTACATCTGGCGCAACAACCACTACAATTACTGCTACAGCTACCGCTACAACTATTACCACTACTACTCCTATTACTTCTAAAACTACTCCAATTTTCGCTTCTGCTTCAATTACTATGACTACTACTACTGCTACTACTATAAATATTATAACAACTACAAGAATTACCAGTACTACCACTGCTGCTGCTGCTTCTACTACACTAGTTGCTGCTAGTGCACCACCAACTACAACTATACCTCCTAAGACCACTACATCCACTACTACAATTACTACTACTACTACTACTACTACTACTACTATTACCACTACTACTACAACTTCAACTACTACTACTGCTACTACTGCTGCTCCTACTACTGCTACTAAACTAGTACGACTACCACTACCACTACTACTACCACTACTACTACGACTGCGACTACTACCACTACTGCTAACACTACTACTACTACTACAACCACAACTACTACAACTACTACAACAACTACCACTTGTACAACTGCTACCACTGCTGATACTAGTACTGCTACTACCAAGAACAAGAACAAGAAAGTAGGAGAAGGAGAAGGAGAAGAAGAAGAACTGCTTGTACAATCGCATAAAATTTCAGCTCATATGTTGACCACTTCTTTCAAGCTTCACTCAACTTTTCGCTATAGAAAGCTACTGGTCTTCCTTCTTGCGATAGAATGGCTCCAATTCCTATGTACAAAGTATCACAGTCTACCTCAAATAACGTCTCGAAACTAGGCAATGCCAAAATAGGTGTAGTAGATAACTTCTTCTTGATCAACTCGAAGCATCTATTAGCTTCTTGAGTCCAGGAGAACTTGCATTGCTTCAAACATTCAGTTATTGGTGTCATAATGGAACTAAAGTTTTTGACAATCCTCCGATAGAATGTTGCCAGACCATGGAAGCTTCTAACTTCTGATACACTTCTGGGTATCGGCCATTCCTTGATAGCTTTTTGCTTTCCTTCATCAACATGAATGTCTTCCGCACTTACAATGAAACCCAAGAACACCAAGCGGTCAGTCATAAAATGGCATTTCTTTGAGTTGATGTACAACTTCTCCTTCTTCAGCACAGTAAGTACT
>RXID01022262.1:0-27500 GCA_005019695.1 Trichopus zeylanicus subsp. travancoricus
ACTACTACTCCTACTACTACTACTACTACTCTTACTACTACTGCTTCTGCTACTAGAACTACTACTAATGCCACTGCTACGTCTTCTTCTACTACAACTACCGCTACGTCCGCAGCTACCAGCATGACTGTGACTACATCTACTACTATGACTGCTACAACAACGACTACTACTACCCTAACTACTAAAACTACTACTACTACTACAACTATTGCTACTACTACTACAATTGCTGCTATTGCTGCTATTGCTACTACAACTAGTAAAACTACTACTACTACTATGATAACTAATATTGGAAATGCTACTCTGGCTACTACTATCACTGCGACTAATACTAGTATTACTACTACAACTACTACAACTGCTGCGGTTGCTACAGCAGCTGCTACCACTACTGCTACTACTACTACAACAACTACTATTACTACTACCACTTCTACCACTACAACTTTTGTTGTTGCTACTACTACTACTACAATTAGTACAATAACTACTACTATTGCTACAACTACTACTACCACTACTACAACAACAATAACAACAATAATAACAACAACTACTACCACTACTACTACCACTACTAACACTACTATGACAATTACTGCTAGTACCCGTACTACTCCTACTACTAATTCTTCTGCTGTACTACTACTACAACTACTGCTGCTGCTGTTGCTACTTCTACTACTACTACGACCACTACTACTACTGCAATAACTACTGTTACTGATATTACTGCTACCACCACTACTACAACTGCTACTACAATAAGTACTACTACTGCTACTGCTGCTGCTGTCGTGACAACTACTGCTCCAACTGCTAATATATTGCTTCTACTACAATGACTACTACTTCAACTATTTGTACTTTTGCTACTGCTTCTAGTACTACTACAACTCCTGCTACAACTGCTACTACTATTTTTTTTCTAATGCTACTCGTCCTCCTACTGCTGCAAGTACTATTTTTTCAACTACTAATGGAAATCGTACTCCTACTACTATTGCTAGAAATACTGCACCAACAACTGTTACATCTACTATTGCTCCTACTACCACGATATGTGCTACCATTACTACTACTACTTATGCTACCACAACTACTACTCCTACTGCTACTACTACTACAACCTCCACTTCTACTACTAATACTCCAATTACTATTGCTACAACAAATACTACTACTACTACTGCTACTGTTGTTGCTGCTGCTGCTACTACTACTACTACTACTACTACTATTACTATCGCTACTACTACTGCCGCTACTACACGTTCTACTACTACTCCTCCTCCTCCTATCACTACTATTACTACTAATACAACATCACCGACTACTACTACTAGTACTACTACACTACCACTACTGCTATCGCAACTGCAACTACTCTTGTACTACTGCTACTGCTACTACTGCCAATACTATAACTACTACTACTATTATTGCTGCTACAGCTGCTACATCTAGTTCTAATGGTACTACAACTACTTCTACTACTACAACAACTACTACGGCTAATTCTTCTACCTTTCCTACTACTACTACTGTGCCTACTACTACCGCTACCACTACTACAACTAATACTACTACTACCCCTACAACTACTACTGCTTCTACCACTACTACCACTACTGCTACAACTACTACCTCACCAACTACTGCTTCTACTACTACAGCTACTACTTCTGCTACTACACTAATACTACTACTACTGCTACAACTACACTACTACTACAACTACTAATGTAATAATTGCGGCTACTACTGCTACTACTGCTGCTTCTGCCACTACTATTGCTACTGCTGCTACTACTATTATGGCTACTAGTACTACTGCTGCTACTAGTACTACTGCTACGACTTGGACTGCTACTGCTATTATTACTATTTTTACTACTACCTCTACTACTACAACTACTGCTGCAACTTCTGATATGACAACAATGACTACTACTACATCCACAACGGATACCACTGCTACCAATACTAGGTCTGCAACTTATGCTCCTACGACTTTTGCTATTACTAGTACTACTAGTATGACAACTACTTCTGCTACTACAACTACTACTAATAACTACCACAACTACTGCTACTGCTACTGCTACTTCTACTACTACTATGACTACTACTACTACTGCAATAACTACAGTTACTGGTACAACTAATACTACCACTACTACAATTGCTACTACAACAAGTACTACTATTGTTACTGCTGCTGTTGTCGCGACAACTACTGCTCCTCCTACTAATACTATAGCTTGTACTACAGCGACTACTACTTCTACTATTTGTACTTCTGCTACTACTGCTAATACTACTACAACTCCTGCTACAACTGCTACTTCTATTATTTTTTCTAATCCTACTCGTCCTCCTACTACTGCTAGAAATACTGCACCCACAACTGTTACCTCTACTATCGCTCCTACTACCACTATATGTGCTACCATTACTACTACTACTTCGGTTACAACAACTACTACTTCTACTACTACTACTACAACCTCCATTGCTACTACTAATACTCCTATTACTATTGCTATAACAACTACTACTGCTACTGTTGCTACTGCTACTACTACTACTAATATGACTATTACTACTACTACTACTACTACACCTACTACACGTTCTCCTACTACTACTCCTCCTCCTATCACTACTATTACTACTAATACAACATCTCCGACTACTACTACTACTACTTTCGTAGCTACAACTACAGCTTGTACTACAGCTACTGCTACTACTGCCAATACTACAACAAAAACTACTACTATTTCTACTACTGCTGCTACATGTAGTTCTACTAGTACTACTACTGCTACTTCTTCTACCTCTCCTACTACTACTACTATTGCTACTACTACCACTACTACAGTACCTGCTACTATCGCTACCACTACTACAACTAATACTACTACTACCACTACTACTACTGCTGCTTCTACCACGACTACCACTGCTACTACCACTACTACTTGACCAACTACTACTTCTACTACTCCAACTACTACTTCAACTACTACCCTAATACTACTACTACAACTGTTACAACAACTACTATTGGTACAACGACTACTTCTACAACTACTACTACAACAACAACAACAACTACTACTACACTACTACTACTTCTCCAACAAAAGCTACTGCTATAGCTACTGCTACAACTATTACTACTTCTTCTGCGATTGTTGCTACTTCTACTACTGCTACTATTGCAACCACTACAACTACTGCTACTTTTGTTATGACTACTACAGCTAAAACTACTTCTATTACTACTACTGGCACTACTACTGCAACTACGGCAGCTATTACTACTAATACTACTACTACCTCTACTACTACAATTGCTTGCATGACTACTACCATGACTGCTGCAACTACTACCTCACCAACTACTGCTTCTACTACTACAGCTACTACTTCTACTACTACACTAACACTACTACTACTACAACTATAACAATTATCGCTATTATTGCTACTACTACTACTTCTGCCACTACTATTGCACTGCTACTACTACTATTGCAGCTAGTACTACTAATACTATTGCTACTCTACTACTGCTTGTACTACTACTACTACTAGGACTGCTACAAATATCATTACTATTATTACTACTACTTCAACTACTACTACTTCTACTACGACAATAACGACTACTAGTACATCCATTACGGCTACTACTGCCACCAATACTAGGTCTGTAACTATAGCTACTACTACTTTTACTATTACTAATACTACAACTACGACTATAACTTCTGCTACTACAGCTACTACTACTACTATTGCAACTACAGCTACCGCTACTACTACTATTACTCCTACAACTATGACTATAGTTATTATTACTTCTCCTACTAATACTATAGATGCGACGACTTCTGGTACTACTGCTAATGCTATTACTGCTACTACTGCAACTACAACTACTTCGACTACTACTACTCCTACTATTACTACTGCTACAATAATAACTACAATTGTTGTTGCTGCTACATCTACTACTACTAATGCTTCTACTGCTACTTGTACTACTACTCATCTTACTGCGACTACTACTACTACTACTATTGCAACGACTACTTTTGCTACTACTACTACTACAATCACTACTAATACTACTACTCCTACTACTACTACTCATACTACTACTGCTTCTGCTACTAGAACTACTACTACAGCTACTGCTACATCTTCTTCTACTACTACTACTGCTACTTCCGCTGCTACCAGCATGACTGTGACTACATCTACTACTATGACTGCTACAACAACAACTACTACTACCCTAACTACTAAAACTACTACTACTACTACAACTATTGCTACTACTACTACAATTGCTTCTATTGCTGCTATTGCTACTACAATTAGTAAAACTACTACTACTACTATGATAACTAATCATGGAAATGCTACAGCGGCTACTACTATCACTGTGACTAATACTATTATTACTACTACAACTACTACAAGTACTACAACTGCTATGGTTGCAGCAGCAGCTACTACCACTACCGCTACTACTACTACTACAACTACTATTACTACTGCAACTTCTACCACTACTACTGCTGCTGTTACTACTACTACTACTACTATTAGTACATCAACTACTACTATTGCTATTACCACTACTACCACTATTACAACAACAACAACAACAATAATAACAACAACAACTACTACTACTACTACCACTACTAGCACTGCTATGACTACTATTGCTACTACCCCTACTACTCCTACTACTACTTCTGCTGCTGCTGCTACTACTACAACTACTGCTGCTGCTGCTGCTACTTCTACTACTACTACGACTACTACTACTACTGCAGTAACTACTGTTACTGATACTACTACTACCACCACTACTACAACTGCTACTGCTGCTGCTGTCTCAACAACTACTTCTCCTACTACTAATACTACTGCTTCTACTACAACGACTACTACTTTAACTATTTGTACTTTTTTACTACATCTAGTACTACTACAAATCCTGCTACAACTGCTACTACAATTTTTTTTCTATTGCTACTCGTACACCAACTGCTGCAAGCACTATTTTTCCAACTACTACTGCAAATCGTACTCCTACTACTATTGCTAGAAATACTGCACCAACAACTGTTACTTCTACTATTGCTCCTACAACCACTATATGTGCTACCATTACTACTACTACTTCTCCTACAACAACTACTACTCCTACTACTACTACCACAACAACCTCCACAGCTACTACTGATACTCCAATTACTATTGCTACAACAACTACTACTGCTACTTCTGCTACTGTTGCTACTGTTGCTACTGCTACTGCTGCTACTACTACTAGTACTACTATTACTATCACTACTACTACTGCTCCTACTACACGTTATTTTACTACTACTCCTCCTCTAATAACTAATATTACTACTAATACAACATCACCGACTACTACTACTAGTACTACTACACTACTTCTACTACTACCGTAACTACAACTACTACTTGTATAACTGCTACTGCTACTACTGCCAATACTAGGATAGCTACGACTACTATTGCTGCTACTGCTGCTACATCTAGTTCTACTGGTACTCCAACTACTTCTACTACTACTACAACTACTACGACTACTTCTTCTACCTCTCCTACTACTACATCTATTGCTACTGCTACAACTACTATTGTACTTGCTGCTATCGCTACCACTACTACAACTATTACTACTAGTACCCCTACAACTACTACTGCTTCTACCACTACTACCACTACTGCTACAACTACTACCTCACCAACTACTACTTCTACTACTATAGCTACTACTTCTGCTACTACACTAATACTACTACTACTGCTACAACTACACTACTACTACAACTACTTATGTAATAATTGCGGCTACTACTACTACTATTGCTGCTTCTGCCACTACTATTGCTACTGCTACTACTACTATTATGGCTAATACTACTACTACTGCTGCTACTAAGACTGCTACAGCTGTTATTACTATTATTACTACTACTTCTACTACTACAACTACTGCTGCAACTTCTGGTACGACAACAATGACTACCACTACTGCCACAATAGCTATTACTGCTACCAATACTAGGCCTCCAACTTATGCTACTACTACTTTAGCTATTAATAGTACTACTACTATGACAACTACTTCAGCTACTACAACTACTACTACTACTACTGCAACTATAGCTACGGCTACCACTTCTATTACTCGTACGACTACTTTTGCTGCTATTACTACTTCTCCTACTAATACTATAGCTGCTTCTACTTCTACTGCTGCTCTACTACTACTACTAGTAACGCTACTACTACTAGTACAACTACTACTATTGCTATACTACTACTACTACTACTACTACTACTACTACTACTACTACTACTACTACTACGACTACAACTACCACTACTACTACGATGACTATTACTACTACTACCCCTACTACTACGATGACTATTACTACTACTACCCCTACTACTCCTACTACCACTGCTGCTATTGCAACTATTACTCCAACTACTATTGCTGCTCCTACTGCTACTACCGCTACTTGTCCTACTACTACAACTATAGCTACTACTACTAGTGCAATAACTACTGTCACTGGTACTACTACTACCACCACCACCACAACAGCTACTACAACAAGTATTACTATTGCTACTTCTGCTACTACCACGACAACTACTGCTCTGACTACTAATACTATTGCTTCTACGATAACTACTACTACTGCGACTATTTCTACTTCTGCTATGGCTACTATTACTACTACAACTCCTACAACAACTGCTACTACTGTTATTTTTCTAATGCTACTCCAGCCACTACTACTATAATAGCTATTTTTTCAACTACTATTGCAAATGGTACTCCTACTACTACTAGAAATATTGCACCAACTACTGCTTCTTCTACTACTGCTCCTACAATCACTACTATTGCTACCAAAACTACTATTATTTCTGCTACAACAACTACTACTCCTACTCCTTCTACTACTATAACCTCCACTGCTACTACTCATACTCTGATTACTATTGCTACAACTACTACTAATGCTACTACTACTACTATTGCTTCTACTGCTGCTGCTACTACTACTATTACTACCACTACTATTACTAGTACTACTCCTTCTACTACTACTAGTACTACTCCTATCGCTACTACTACTACTAATACAACATCTCCTACTACTACTATGAGAACTACTACACTACTACTACTACAACTATTTTCGCAACTACAACTACTGCTAGTACGACTGGTACTGCTACTACTGCCATTACTACAACAACAACTACTACTATTGCTGTTATTGTTGCTACATCTAGTTCTAATGGTACTACAACTACTTCTACTACTGCAATAACTACTACTGCTACTTCTTCTACCTCTCCTACTACTACTACTATTGCCACTACTACCACTACTACTGTACCTACTACTACCGCTACCACTACTACAACTAATACTACTACTACCACTACTATTACTGCTTCTACCACTACCACCACTACTGCTACAACTACTACGTCACCAACTACTACTACTACTACAGCTACTACCTCTACTACTATACTAATACTGCTACAACTACTCTAATACTACTACTACTAGTACTACTACTGTTACTACTGCTGCTTACGCCACTACTATTGCCACTGCTACTACTACTATTGCGGCTACTGCTACTAATACTACTGTTGCTGCTACTGCTGCTAGTACTACTACTACTACTAGGACTGCTACTGCTATTATTACTAATATTACTACTATTTCTACTACTACCACTACTACTACTACTACTACTTCTTCTTCTACTACGACAACAATGACTACTATTACTGTAACTATGGCTACTACTGCTATCGGTGCTAGGCTTGCAACTACTGCTACTACAACCTCTACTATTACTAGTAGTACTACTTTGACAACTACTTCTTCTACTACAGCTACTACTACTACTGTAACTACAGCTACCGCTACTACTGCTACTACACGTACAACTATGATTGTAGCTATTACTACTTCTCCTACTAATACTATAGCTGCTACTACTTTTGGTGCTACTACTAACGCTACTACTCCTACTACTACTATGACTACTTCAACAACTACTGCTAATACTGCAACTATAGCTACTTCTACTACTACCACTCTAACTATTACTACTACTACTAGAACAACTACAGCTATTACTGCTACTACAGCTACTACTACTACTGCTTCTACTACTGCTACAGCTTGTACTACTACTACTACTACTACTACTACTACTACTACTACTACAATAACTACTATTGCAACTACTATTTTTGTTACTACTACTATTACAACTACTGCTTATACTATTACTCCTACTCCTACTACTCTTACTACTACTGCTTCTACTACTAGATCTACTACTAATGCCACTGCTACATCTTCTACTACTTCAACTTTTGCAACTACCACTGCTACCACCACAATTCTGACTATATCTACAACTAAGACTGCTACAATAACTACTACTACTACCCTAACTATTAAAACTATTGCTACTACTACTATTGCTCCTATTATTCCTATTGATACTACAACTAGTAAAACTACTACTACTACTACCATAACTACTATTTGAAATGCTACTGCGGCTACTGCTATCACTGCTACTACTACTACTATTACTACTACAACTACAACTACAACTACTACCACTACTACTACTACTGCTACTGCAGTAGCAGCTACTACCACTACTGCTACTGCTACTACTATAGCTACTATGTCCACTACTACTACTACTACTACTACTACTACTACTACTACTACTACTAGTACTACTACTACTACTACAACAACAACTAGTACAATAACTACTACTACTACAACAACTAGTACAACAACTACTACTATTGCTATTACTACTACTACAACAACAACTACTACTACTACTACTATGACTACTACTACTACAACAACAACTACCACTACTACTACTATGACTATTACTACTACTACACCTACTACTCCAACTATCACTGCTGCTACTGCTACTATTGCAACTTCTCCTACTACTATGACTACAACCACTACTACTAATGCAATAACTACTGCTACTGGTTCTTCTACTACTACCACTACTATAGCTACTACTACAACAAGTTCTACTACTGCTACTACTGCTGCTGCCACAATAACTACTGCTCATAGTAGTAGTATTAGTAGCAGTAGTAGTAGTTGCTATTGCACTAGCAGTAGAAGTAGCCATAGTAGTAGTAGTAGTAGTAGTAGCATGAGAAGCAAAAGTTATTGTAGTTGAAGTAGAAGCTACAGCCACACTCATAGTAGTATTAGTAGTAGTAATAGTAGTAGTAGCCACATCAGCATCAGTAGCAGTAGCAGCAGTAGTAGTAGTACTAGTAGAAGTAGAAGTAGTAGTATTAGTTGTTGTAGTAGTAATAGTAGCAGTAGTAATCGTAGTAGTAGTTGTTGTAATAGTAGTAGTAGTAGTAATATTAATATTACATTAGCAGCAATAGTTACAGAAATAGTACTAGCTGGAGTAGTAGTAGCATTAGGAGCAGTAGTAGTCATAGCAGAGAGAGTCGGAGTAGTAGTAGTAGTGGTGGTTGTGGGAGTGCCAGTAGCAGTTGCTGTAGTAGGAGCAACAGTGGTAGTAGAAGTAGTAGTAGTAGTAGTAGTAATAGTAGCTATTGTAGTGGTAGTCCTAGTAGCAGCAACAGTAGTATGGGTAGTAATAGTAGCAGTAGTAGTAGTATTAATAGTACATTAGCAGCAATAGTTGCAGAAATAGTACTAGCTAGAGTAGTAGTAGCAGTAGGAGTAGTAGTAGTCCTAGCAGAGATAGTAGGAGTAGTAGTAGTAGTAGTGGTTGTGGATGTTGCAGTAGGAGCAACAGTGGTAGTAGAAGTAGTAGTAGTAGTAGTAGTAGTAGTAGTAGTAGTAGTAGCTATTATAGTGGTACCCGTAGAGGCATTAGCAGCAGCAGTAGCAGCTGTAGTACAAGTAGTAATAGTAGTAACAACATTAGTAGTAGTATATTAGCTGTAGAAGTAGTTGTAGTAGTAATAGTAGCAGTCGCAGCAATCATAGTTGTAGTAGAAGTATTGGTAGCAATAGTTTTTGTAGCAGAAGTACTAGTACTAGTAGTAGCAATAGTAATCACAGTTGTAGTCTTAGCAGAAGTAGTAGTAGTATGAAAAGTAGCAGTTGTAGCTGTAGTAGCTATAGGACTAGTTGCGATGGTAGTAGTAGCGGTAGTAGCAATAGTAGCCGTAGTAGTAATAGTAGTAGTTGTAGCAGTGGTAGCTGTAGTTGCAATAACAGTAGCAGTGGTAATAGAAGTAGTAGTGCAGAAGCAATAGTAGTAGTGACTGTAGTCATACTAGCAGTAGTAGTAGTACTAGTACTAGTACTAGTAGTTTTATAGCAGTGGTTGTAGTAATAGTAATAGTAGTTGTTGTTGTGGTAGAAGTGGTAGTAATAGCAGTAGTAGTAGTTGTAGCAGTAGCTATTGTAGTAGTAGTAGGAGGTGGAGGAGGAGTTGTAGTAGCAGTTGTACTAGTACTAATAACTATGGGAACTATAGAAGTAGTAGTGCTAGTAGTAGAATTAGTAGTAGTAGTAGTAGTACTAGTTGTTGTAGTAGTAGTAGCAGTAGTTATTGTTGTTGTTGTTGTTGTTGTTGTAGTAGTAGTAGTAGTAGTAGTAGTCATGGTAGTAGAAGTTGTTTTTGTTGTTGTAGAAGCAGTTGTTGTTGCAGAGGTAGTAGAAGTAGGGGAAGTAGTGGTAATAGCTGCAGCAATGGTGGGAGTTGTAGCAATGGTACTTGTACTAGAAGGAGTAGTAGTATTAGTAGTTGTAGTAGTATTAGTAGAATCAGAGGTAGTAGTTGCAGCCGTAGTTGTAGTAGTAGTAGCAGCAGCAGCAGTAATAGCAATACTAGTCGCAGTAGTAGCAGTAGTAGTAGCCATTGTGGAAACATTAGCAACTATAGGAGTTGTAGTAGTTGCAACAGTAGTAGTAGTAGTAGCAGCAATAGCAGTATAAGTAGTAATAGTAGTAGCAGTAGTAGTTGTTGTGGTACTAGTAGTACTAGTAGTAGAATTACTAGTTGTAGTATCTGGTGGAGTAGAAGTAGTAGTTGTCATATTAGTAGTGGTAGTTGTAGAAGAAATAGCAGCAGAAGTAGTAATAGTTGTAGTAGTAGCAGTAGATGTAGGAGTAGCAACAACATTAGTACTAGTTGGTGTAGTACAAGTAGTGGTAGTAGTAGTAACGTAGTAGTAGTAGTAGTCGTGGTAGCGATTATAGTTGTAGTAGTAATAGTAGTAGTATTTGTTGTAGTAGTAGTACTTGTAGACATAGCAGTAATAGTACTAATTGATGTCGTAGTCGTAATAGTAGTCATAGTAGTAAGAAAACTAGTCGAAGTGGTTGTAGTAGTAGTAGCAACAGTACTAGTAGTAGTAGCAGTAGTAGCAATAGTAATAGTTATTGCAATAGTGGCAGCAATAGAAGTATTAGTATTAGTAGTAGTAGTAGTAGCAGTGGAAGATGTAGTTGCAATGGTAGTAGTAGTTTGTGTAGAGTTGCAGCAGTAGTGGTTGTAGCAGTAGTAGTACTAGTAGTAGCAGCAGTAGTAGTAGCTGTAGTCGCAATAGTAGTAGTAGGAGTAGTAGTACTAGCAGAAGAAGTAGTAGTAGTTTTAGTGATGGTAGGAGTAGTAGACTTAGTAGTAGTAGCAGGTGTAGTAGAAATTTCAGTAGCCATAATAGTAGTAGCAGTACCTGTAGTTGTTTGAGTAGTTGTATTTCTAGCGATAGCAGTAGTAATAAAGTAGTAGTAGTTGTAGCAGCAATAGCAGTAGTTGCAATTTCAGTAGTAGTAGTACAAGCAGTAGCAGTCACAACAGAAGTAGTGGTAGAAATAGTAGTAGTTGTAGTAGCAGTGGTAGAAGTAGTTGTGGTAGTAGCAGCTACTGTTGTAGTAGTAGTGGTAGAAGTAGCTGTAGTATTAGTAGTAGTAATAGCAGCAATAGTCGTAGTAGTAGCCGTAGTAGTTAGTAGTGGCAGTAGGAGCAATTGTAGCAGTTGTAGTAGTAGCAATAGCAGTAGTGGAAGTAGTAGTAGTTTGTAGTAGTAGTAGTGGTAGTAGTAATAGTAGTAGTAGCTGAAGCAGTAGTAATAGTAGTAGTTGGTTGTAGTAGTAGTCATAGAAGTAGTTGTAGCAGCAGTAGTTGTAGCAGAACTAGTAGCAGTAGAAGTAGGATCGGTAGCACTAGTATCAATCGTAGCTGTAGTATTTGCAATAGTAGTTGTAGCAGTAGCAGCAGTAGTAGTTGTAGTCATAGTAGCAGTAGTAGTAGCAGTAGTAGAAGTAGCAATAGTAATTGTAACAGTAGTAGTGGTATTAGTAATAGTAGTAATAGTAGTAGCTACATTATTGGTAATAGTAGTGTTAGTAGTAGTAGTAGTAGTAGTAGTTATTATTATTGTTGTAGTACTAGTAGTAGAAGTTGTGGTAGTTGTAATTGAAGTAGAAGCAGCACTCGTAGCCATACTAGTAGTCACAGCAATAGTCATAGCAATAGTAGTAGCAGTAATAGTAGTAGCAGCAGTAGTAGTAATAGTAGTAGTAGCAGCATTGGCAATAGCAACAACAGCAGTAGTGGTAGTAGTACTAGTAGAAGTAGATGTAGTAGTAGTAGTAGGAGTAGTAATTGTAGTAGTAGAAGTAGTAATTATAGTATGACTAGGAGTAGTAGTAGTAATATTAGTAGTACTAATAGTACATTAGTAGTAGCAACAGTAGCAGTAGCAATAGTAGTAGGGAAATTAGTAGTACTTGTTGTTGTAGTAGTTGTTGCTATAGTAGTAGTAGCAGTAGCAGTAGTAGAAGCAATAGCAATAGTAGTAGAGTAGCAATAGAAGCAATAGTAGTTGTAGTAGTAATATAAGTAGTACTAGTAGAAGTAGAGCAGAGTAGCAGTAATCGTAGTCGTGGTAGGGGCAGTTGTATTAGTAGTAGTAGAAGATGTTGTAGTAGCTATAGTAGTTGTAGAAGTAGTAGCAGTAGTACTACTACTAGTAGTGTAGTAGTAGTAATAGTACTAGTAGAAGTTGTTGTTGTTGTTGTTGTTGTTGTTGCGGTAGCAGTAGAAGTAGCAGTTGTAGTTGTGGTAGTAGTAGCAATAGTGGTTGTTGTAGTAGTAGTAATAGTAGTGATAGTAGTAGTAGTAGTAGCAGTAGCAGTAGAAGAAATAGTATTCATTGTTGTACTAGTTGTGTTGGTAGTATTAGTAGTAGCAGTCACAGCAATAGTAGTAAAAATAATAGTAGTAGTAGTAGTAGCTACAAGAGCAGCAGTAGCTATGATAGTAGTAGTAGCAGTAGTAGTGGCTGTAATAACAACAGTCATAGTGGTAGCAGTAGTAGCAATAGTAGCAATAGTAGTAGTAACAGTAGTAGTTGTATTCGTTGTAGTAGTAGTAGCAGTAGTCAAGGTAGTAGTATGAGAAGCACTGAAGTTGTAGTAGTAGTAGTAGTTGCAGTAGTAGTAGAAGTAGTAGTAGTTGGAGGAGGATAAATAGAGTAGTAGTTGTAGCAATAGTCTTAGTACCAATATAGTATTAGTAATAGTGGTGGTGCAAGTAGCAATAGTAGTAGCAGTAGTACTAGTACTAGTAGCAGCAATGGTAGTAGTAGTAATAGAAGTCATAATAATAATAGTAGGAGTAGTAGCAGTACTAGTGGTAGTAGTTGTAGTAGCATCAGTAGTAGTAGTAGTAGTAGTACTAGTAGTAGCAATAGTAGTTGCTATAGTAGCAACAACAGTAGTAGTAGTACTAGTAGCAGCAGTGACAGTATAAGTAGCTTTGGTAGTAATAGTTATAGTTGTGGTTGGAAAAGTAGTGGTAGCAGCTATAGTTGTAGTTATAGTAGTAGAAGCAGTAGTAGCAGTAGTAGTAGTTGTGGTCGTGATAGTAGTTGTGGTAGCTGTAGTAGTAGTAGTACTAATAGCAGTAGTAGTAGCAGTAGTGGCAGTATAAGTAGCAGCAGCAGTAGTAGTAGTTATTGTAGTAGTAGTCGCAGAAGCAGTGGCAGGTGTAGGAGAAGCAGCAGTAGCAGTAGTAGTAGTAGTAGTAGTAGTAGAAGTAGTAGTAGTAGTAGTAAAAGCAACAGTAGTAGCAATAGCAGAAGTAGTAGTAGGAGGAGAAGTTATAGAAGCAATAGAAGTAGTAGCAACAACAGCAATAGTAGTAATTGTTGTTGTTGTAGTAGTAGTTGTAGTAGTAGTAGTTAGAGTAGTAGTAGTAGTTGGAGTAGTAGTAGTAGCGGTAGCAACAGCAGCCGCAACACTAGTAGTAGTGGCAATAGTAGTAGTAGTATTAGTACGAGTAGGAGCAGTAGTAGTAGAAGTAGCAGTAGCGGTAGTAGTGCTAGTAGTAGTAGTAGTAGTAGCAGTAGTCATAGTAGTAGTAATAATAGGAGTAGTAGGATTAGTAGGAGAAGCAATAGTTGCAGTAGTCGTAGTTGTTTTAGGAGTAGCAGTTGTAATAGGAGTAGCAGTAGTAGTAACAGTGGAAGGAGTAGTAGCAATAGCAGGAGTAGTAGTAGTAGTAGTATTAGCTGGAGCAGTAGTAATAGTAGTAGGAGTAAGAGTAGTAGTTGTAGTTACAGTAGTAGTAGTTGTTGTAGTAGTAGTAGTAGTTATTGTAATTGGAGCATTAGTAGCAGTTATGGTGGTAGTAGTGGTAGTAGTAGTAGTAGTTGTGTTGTCATAGTAGTAGTAGGAGTATTACTAGTACTAGTAGTGTTAGTTTTAGTAGTAGTAGTAGAAGAAGTAGTAGTAATGATAGCAGTAGTTGTATTAGTAGTAGTTTTTGCTGCAGTACAAGTAGTAGTATTAGGAGTAGTAGGAGTAGTAGTTGTAGTAGTAGTAGTAGGAGTTGTAGTAGTAGTCGTAGGAGTCGTAGTGGTGGTAGGGGTAGGAATTGTTGTTCGTGTAGTAGGAGTTGTGTAGTAATAGTAGTAGTAGCATTAGTATGAGCAGTAGTACTAGTATTAGTAGGAGTTCTAGGAGTAGTAGTAGGTGTAGGAGTTGTAGTAGGAGTAGTAGTAGGAGTAGTAGTGGTGGTAGGGGTAGGAATTGTAGTTGTAGTAGTAGTTGTAGTAGTAGGAGGAGGAGTAGTAGTAGCAGTAGTAGTAGTAGTAGTAGTAGCAATAGTACTAGTAGTAGTAGTATTTGCAGTAGTAATAGTAGTACTAGTAGTAGAAGCAGTAGTAGTATTAGCAAAAGTAGTACCAGTAGTACTAGTAGTAGCAGAAGCAATACTAATAGTAGCAACAGTAGTAGTAGTGGCAGTAGTAGTAGTAGGAGTAGAAGGAGTTTTAGTAGTCGTAGTAGCAATAGTAGTAGTAGTAGCAGAAGTAAGAGTAGTACCGACAGTAGTTGTAGTGATTTTGTTAGTAGTAGTAGTAACGAATGTAATAGTAGTAGTAGTAGTAGTAGAAGTCGAAGTAGTAGCAGTAGTAGTATTAGTAGTAATAGTAGTCATTGTAGTAGTAGCAATAATCATAGTAGTATTAGGAGTAATAGCAGAACTTGCCGTGGTAGCTATAGTAGCAATGGTAGCTGTAGAAACACTACGAGATGTAGTAGTACCAATGGCAGTATTAGTAGTAGTAGATGTTGCTGTAGTAGTTGTATCAGTAGTACTAATAGTTGTAGGAGTAGTGGTAGTAGTAGTTGTTGTAGTGGTAGCGGTAGTAATAGTTGTAGCAGTAGTAACAATAGTAGTAGTAGTGGTAGTAGTGGTAGTTACAGCGGCAGTAGTAGATGCAGTAGTAGTTGTACTAGTGGAAGTTGTAGGAGAACTAGTAGTGGTAGTAGTCGTAGCTGTATTAGTAAAAGTAGCTGTAGCAGCAGTTGTAGTGGTCGTAGTTGGAGTAGTGGTGGTAGTAGTTGTAGTAGTAGTCATAGTAGTAGAAGTAGTAGTAGTAGTAATTATAGTAGTAGAATTAGTAGTGGTAGTCGCAGAAGTCGCAGTTGTTGTCCGAGTAGTAGCTATGGCAGTTGTAGGAGAGGTTCTCACAATAGTAGCATTAGTAGTAACAGTAGTAGTAGAAGAAGTAGTAGTAGTGGCCGTAGCCATAGTATAGCCGTAGCCGTAGTAGTAGTAGTAGCAGTATTAGAAGTAGAAGTAGTTGTAGTAGTAGTCACTGTTGTAGCATTGGTTGTAGGAGTAAAACTATTACTACTACTACTACTACTTGTAGCCGTTGTGGTAGTTGTAAGAGAAGTTGCAGTAGTAGCAATAGTCGTAGTAGTAGTGCTAGTAGTATTAGAAATAATTGTAGCAGTAGTAGTTGTTGTAGTAGTAATAGTATTAGTAGTAGTAGTTTTCGCAATTGTAGCAGCAGTCGTAGGAGTAAAACTAATACTACTAGTTCTACTACCGCTACTAAAACTACTACTACTCCTACTATTGAAACTACTATTACTACTACAACTGCTGCTACTACTGCTTCTACAATAACTTCTTTTGCTACTACTACTAATACTACTGTTATTACTACTACTATTACTACTACTGCTACAGCTGCTCCTACTACTACAATTGTTGCTACAACTATAACTACTGCACTAACGACTAATGGAACTGCTACTACTACTATTGCTACAAAAACTATTATTACTACTACTACTACTACTACAACAACGACGACAACAACAACCAAAACTGCTACTGCTGCTACAGCTACTCTTGCTACAACTACAACTGCTACTACTATTACTATTACTACTATTACTACTACTCACATTACTAGTGCTACTCCAACAGATACTACCCATACTACCACTACAACTACTACACCTACTACGACTGCTACTAATACTACTACTTCTGCCACTAATACTACTACTACTACTACTCCCACTACTGCTACTACTAATACTATGAGTAATATTACTATTACTACTAGTACAACTATTATTACTAATACTACAACAACTACTCCTACTACTACTAATAATACTGCAACAACTAAAACAACTACTGCTAAATTCTACTACTAGTACAACTGCTACTACAACTACTACTACTGCTACTGCCACTACTAATACTACTACTGGTACAACAACTACTACAACTACTAATACTACTTCTACTCCAACTCCTACTGCTACTCCTACTCCTACTCCTACTCTGACTACTACCACTACTACTACAACTATTATTACTACTGCTACAACAAGAACTATAACTATAACGACTACTTCTTGTTCTACTACTAATCCTGATGCAACTATTGCTACCACTACGCCAACTATTACTACTCCTACTACAACTCCAACTCCTACTCCCACTACTACTATTACATCTCCTCCTGCTACTACTACTACTACACCTACTCCTACTTATGTTACTACTACTCCTACTACTACTCCTCCTACAGCTGCTACTACTCCTATTGCTACTCCTATTCCTACAACTCCTACTACTACTACTGCAACTCCTACTACTACTCCTACTACTACTACTAATCCTCCTAATACTACTCCTACTCCTACAACTAATCTTACTACTGGTCCTACTCCTAGTCCTACTACTACTACTACTACTACTACTACTACAACAACTACTATTACTACTACTGCTGCTGCTGCTACTGCAACTACGAGTCCTACAACTGTTACTACTTCTACTACTACTATTACTGCTACACAATATCTACAAGTTCTAGTACTACTGCTACAGCTAGTACTATTGCTGCTACTACTATTGTTATTATTCCTGCTACTATTGCTGCTATTACTACTACTACTACTATTACAACTACGATTGCTACTATTACTGCTACTTCTAGTACTACTGCTACTCAATATCTACTACTTCTCGTACTACTGCTACTGCTACTACTATTATTGTTGTTGCTGCTGCTACTGCTACTATTATCACTACTACTATGACTATTGCTACATTTGCTACAACTGTTGCCACTAGTACTACCTATACTACTACTACAGTTGTTGTTTCTGCTGCTTCTACAATTACTTCTACTGCTACTACTACTAATACTACTGTTATTACTACTACTATAACTACTACTGCTACTGTTGCTCTGACTACAACAATTGTTGCTACAATTACAACTACTGCAACTACGACTAGCACAACAACTACTACTACTATTGCTAGAAAAACTACTGTTACTACTACTACAACAACAACAACAACAACCAAAACTGCTACTACTGCTATAGCTGCTGCAGCTACTACAACAACAACCAAAACTGCTGCTATTGCTCCTACTGCTGCTACTACTATGGCTACTACTGCTACTACTACTACTACTCACATTAGTAGTGCTACTCCAACAGCTACTACCCCTACTACTACTACAATTACTACACCTACCATGACTGCTACAACTACTATTGCTGCTACTAATACTACTACTACTACTAGTACTACTACAACTACTCCCACTACTGCTACTACTAATACTACAAGCAATATTACTACTACAACAACAACTACACCTAATGCTACTAATAATACAACAATTACCAAAACAACTACTACAAATTCTACTACTAGTACAACAGCTACTACAACTACTTCTACTGCTGCTGCTACTACTAATACTACTACTAGTACAACTGCTACTACTACTACTCCTTCTATTGCTCCTACTACTACTACTAATAATACTTCTACTCCAACTGCTACTGCTACTGCTACTCCGACTCCTACTCCGACTACAACTACTACTACTACTACTACTATTACTACAATTACAATAAGAACTATAACTATTACCACTACTACTGCTGCTACTACTAATCTTGCTGCAACTACCGCTACCACTACGCCAACTATTCCTACTACTACAACTCCAACTCCTACTTCTAGTTCTCCTGCTACTCAATATCTAGTACTTCTAGTTCTACTGCTACTGCCACTGCTACTACTATTATTGTTGTTGTTGCTACTACTACTACTATTACCGCTACTACTACTACTATTACCGCTACTACTACTACTACTACTACTACTTCTACGACTGCTTCTACTACTTCTGCAACTGCAACTACTACTACACTACTACTACTGGTACAACTACTACTGCTACTACTACTACGCTAACACTACTACTACTACTACTACTACTACTACTACTACTACTACTACTACTGTGACTATAACAACAACAACTACTACTACTGCTACTACTACTACTTCGGCTACTACATCTACTACTACTACTAGTGCTAAATCTACTAATACTAGTACAAACACTACTACTACTACTTCTACAGCAATAACCACTACTGCTACTACTTCTACTACTACAACAACTACTACTACTATTCCAACTCCTACGTTTAGAACAACAACAACTACTACTACTCCTATGACTTCTACAACAACTACCACAACAATTATAGCAACTATTTTTACTACTACTACTACTACAAATACTACTACTACTACAAAGACTACTACTACTACTATTACTACTCCTACTGCTAATACTACCCCTACTACTATTATAATTACAACTACTACGGCTACTTCTCCTACTAGTACTAGTACTTCTACTACTACTACTAATACTACAACAACAATTACTACCACTACTACCACTACTACATCAACAAATTCTACTACTCTGACTCCTACTTTTACAACAACAACAACAACTGCTACTACTCCTATGACTTCTACTACTGCTACCACTACAACTACAACTACTACTTTTACTACAACTACTACTATTATAACCGATATTTCAAATACTACTCCTACTACTATTACTATTACTACTACTACAACTATTACTACTATTACTACTACTACTAGTGATGCTACACCGTCTGTTACTAATTCTACCACTTCTGTTGCAACTACTACTCTAACTTCTACTACTTCAACCCAGAATACTACTACAAATACTACTTCTATTACAACTCCAACTACTACTATTACTAGTACTACTATTACTCCAACTACTACTATGACAACTACTGCTACTACTACTACTGCTTCTATTACTACTACTACTACTGCTACTTCTTCTTCTACTACTACTAATGCTACAACTACTACTGCTAGTACTACTACTATTGCTACTATTACGACTACTACTACTACTTCTGCTACTACTTCAGCTACCACTACTACAATTAATACTACCACCACAACTACTACAATAACTACTACTACTACTGCTACTACTGCGACTACTGCTACTATTTCTGCTAGCACAACGTATAGTACTGCTACTCCTACTCCGACTCCCAACTCCTACTCCATCTAATACAACAACAACTACTACCACTACTACTACAATATCTACTAACTCCTAATACTTCTACTTATACTATTGCTACAACAACTATTACTACTACTGCTGCTATTTCTACTACTACTACAACAACAACAACAACTACTATTACTACTACTTCTACTCTTGCAGCTACTACTACTCCAACTACTATTACTAATACTAGTACTACTGCTACCACTTCTACTACAATGACTACTACCAATACTACTACTACTATTACTACTACTACTATTGCTACTTTTTCTTTCACTACAACTACTACTACATCTACAACTACTGCTATTCTGACCCCAACTACTATAACTACCACTACTGCTATTAATCCTACTACAACTCCTACTACTACCACTACAATTACAACTACTACTATTACTACTTTAAATACTATTACCACTAATACTACACCTACTGCTATTACTAGTAGTACTACTACTGCTACTTCTACGACTACCACTACTTCAACTATTGTTGCTGGTGCTAGTACAACTACTACAACTACTACTACTTCTACTACTACTATAACTACTACTTCTAATAACACTACTACAACTACTACTACTGCTGCTGCTGCTGCTACTACTACTACTAGTAGTACAATTACCACTACAACTACAATTACTGCTCTTCTACGACTACTACTACTACTTCTACTACTTCTACTACTTCTACTACTACTACTATTACAACTTCTGCTACTGCTACAACTACTGCACTACTACTACTACTACTACTACTGCTACTACTGCTACTACTACTACAGTACTACTACTACTTCTAATACCACTACTGATGCTATTACTACTACTAGTACTACTTCAGCTACAACATCTACTTCTACTACTAGAACAAATACTACTAGTACTAGTACAAACAATACTGCTACTATTGCTACAACAACTACTACTACTACTACTCATCCTCCTCCTCCTACTACTACTACATCTACAACAACTACTACTCCAACTCCTTCTATTACAACTTCTACTACTACTCCTCCTCCTATGAATACTCCTACTGCTACCACTACAATTACAACTACTACTACTACAAACACTCCTACTGCTACTGCTACTATTACTGCTCCTAGTAGTACTCC
Organism: Trichopus zeylanicus subsp. travancoricus; assembly: GCA_005019695.1. NCBI lineage: Eukaryota > Viridiplantae > Streptophyta > Magnoliopsida > Dioscoreales > Dioscoreaceae > Trichopus > Trichopus zeylanicus. The sequence goes on from RXID01022262.1 coordinate 21,518, forward strand.
TACTACTACTGCTACTCCTACTAGTATAACTACTACTACTACTATTACTACTTCTTCTACTAATACTATTACTACTACTAATGCCACAACTACAACTACTCATACTAAAACTACTACTACTACAACAATAACTACTGCTACTGTTACTACTACTGCTAATACTATTACGAGTACTACTACTACTACTACTACTACTACTATTCGTGATGCTACTCCTACTGCTACTACTTCTCTTACTACTATTACAACTACAACTACAACTTCTTCTACTCAGCTACAAATACTATTAGTAATACTACTACTTCTATTACTACTACAACTCCAACTCCTACAATAAAACTTCTACAACTACCACTACTCCTATGACTACTCCTACTGCTACCACTACAATTACAACAACTACTACTACAAATACTACTACTATTACTACTCCTACTGCTAATACTACTCCACCCACTATTAATACTACTATTTCTACTGCTACTTCTTCTTCTTCTACTACTACTACTACTAATACTTATGCTACAACAACAACTACTACAACTACAACTACTCCTACAACAACAACTACTACAACAACTACTATTGCCACTAACATTACAACAACAACAACAACTACTACTACTACTACTACTAGTGCTGCAACTCCTACTGCTACTACTTCCCCCACTACTATTACAACTGCTACTACAACTTCTACAAGTTCAACTACGAATACTACCACTTATATTACTACTACAACAACTACAACTACTCTAAATACTACTATAACAACTATTGCTACTGCTACTATAGTTACTATAACAATTGCCACTACTGCTACTACTTCTTCTTCTTTTAATACTACTACTACTTCTACTTGTTCTACTACAATTGCTACTATTACTACTACTACTATTACTTCTGCTATTATTTCTGCTACAACTACAATAACTAATACTTCTACTACTACTATTACATCTACAACTACTACTCCTACTATTGCTGTGGCTACTCTCAGTACCACTACTAGTACTAGGTATACTATTGCTACTCCTACTCCTACTACTACATTTATTTCTACTACTACAACTACCACTACTATTGCTCCAACAACTTTTACCACTCTACAACTACTACAACTACTACTACGATTACTGCTACTGCTACTATTATTTCTACTACTACTACTATTACTACCAATACTACTATAGCGACAACTACTACTACTCCTACTGCTACTACTACTTCTACTATTGCTACTGCTACAACTAGTACTGCTACTTCTACTACTAATATTCTTACTATGACTGCTACTATTACTGCTACAACCATTGCTGCTATTGCTACAATCACTTCTAGTGCTACTGCTACTACTATAGCTATAGCTACTAATGCTACTGCTATTACTACTGCAACAACTACTGCCACTATTACTACTTCTGCTACTACTACTACTAATATTACTACTAAAACTATGACTACTGCACTACTACTGCTACTATTACTACTACTGCTATTACTGCTGCTGCTACTACTACTACTAGTCCTATTACTTCACTTACAACAACTACTACTATGACTACTCGTACTATTACAATAATAACTACTATTACTACTACTACTGCTACTCCTATCACAACTCCTACTTTTACTACAACTACTATGACTATTCATATAGTAGCTACTACTACTACAACTATGACCACTACTACTACAACCGCTACTACTAATGGTACTGCTATTGCTACTACTACTACAACAACAACCACTACTATTATACTGCTACTACTAGTAGTACTACTACAACTAGTGCTACTACTACCACTACTATGACTACTACAACTACGCATACTGTTGCTGCTACTAGTTCTCCAACTTCTCCGTCTCCTACTCTAGCTACTACTAATACTCCTACTAGTATTACTTATACCAATACAACCACTGTAGCTACTACTCCAATAGCTACTCCTAAAAGTACTACTAGTTCAACTACTGACACTACTATTGCTGTTGTTGCTACTGCAACTGCTACTACTACTACTACTGCTTCTACTACAACAACTACTGCTGCTACAACTACTACTACTACCACAACTTCGGCTACTATTTCTTCTACTGCTACTTCTGCTGTTATTACTACTACTGCTGCTACTACTAATACTACTACTATTACTACTACCACTACTACTACTACTAATACTACTGCTACTACAACTACTATTACTACTACTACAACTTTAACAAGTGCTACTCCTACTTTTGCTATAACTACTACTCCTAGTGGTACTACTACTACTACTACAATTATGACTGCTACTACTATTGCTACTACTGCCACAACTTCGCTATTATTGCTTCCACTGCTACTTCTACTGCTATTACTACTACTACTGCTACTGCTACTGCTACTACTGGTACTACTACTACTACTACTACTACTAATACTACTTCCACTACTACGACACTACTACAACTACAGTGACTCCAATGCAGCTACTATTGCCACTACAGCTACTACTGCCACTACTACCACTACTAGTTCAACTATTCCTACTACTACTACTACTCGTACTGCTACTGCTACTATGACTTCTCTTACTACTGCTACAACCACTACTACTACTACTATTGCTACTACAATTCCAACGGCTACACATACTGCTACATCTACTACTATAGTTGTTACTACTCCCACTTCTACTCTTGGTCCTACTACTATTGCTACTACTGCTACTAGCACTACTGCTGCTACTACTACTACTTCTACTACTAGTACTACTATTGCTACCGCTACTACTGCTTCTACTACTACTACTACTAGCACTACTACTACTACTACTGCTACTACTACTACTACTACTACGAATACTCTGACTGCTACTTCCACTATTGCTACAACTACTACTACTATTACTACTACTGCTATAACCACAACTACTACTGCTGCTGCTACTACTACTCCTACTACTCCCCCTACTACTTCTCCAACAACTACCACTTCTCCTATTACTACAACAACTACCACTATTGCTACAACTACTACTTTTGCTACTACTATTTCCCCTATGGCTACTACTACTACTACTACTACTACTACTACTACTACTACTACTACTACTATTACTACTAGTATAACTACTGCAACTTCTGCTATTGCTGCTGCTACTGCTACTATTATTACTATTGCAACCGATACTGCTACTACTGCTACTGCTACTACTACCACTACTGCTACTGCTACTACTACTACTTCTATAACTACAACTATACTACTATTGCTACTGCTACTTTTAAAACAACTAATACTACTGCTAGTAGTACCATTACTACTTCCATTCCAACTACCTGTCGTATTGCGATAGCTTCTAGTGCTCCTAATAATCTTCTTCTACTACTACTATGCTACTACATCCACTACTACTATTGCTGCCATGACTCATAATGCCAAACCTATAACTACTACTACTAATACTACAACAACTACTGCTATAACTACTACTATGACTACTACTACAGCTACTACTCCTAATACAATAAACGCTACTACTGTTAGTACTGCTGCTACTATTACTACAACTTCTACCACTACGGCTATTGTTACTACTACTACTAATACTACTACTACTACTGCTACCACTATACTACTCTCTCACCTACTACTACTACTATTACTACTACTCCTACTGCTATAACTACTCCTAATGCTACTACTATTGATGTTAGTACTATCACTACTACTACAATAACAACTGCTACTCTGCTGCTGCTACTTCTACTGCTACTATTACTCTCCCTACTGCTTTGGCTATTGCTACTACTACTACTAGTACTTCTACTATTGCTACTACTACTACTTCTGTAACTACTGCTGCTACTACTACTACTATAACTACTACTATTCCTGCTACAACAATAGCTAATACTATAACTGCTGCTGCTACTACCACTACTACTAGTAACGCTGCTACTTCTACTATTGCTACTACAACTACCACTGCTACTTCTACTACCACCACTCCTTCGACTACTACTGCTACTAGTACTCCTACTACTATTGTTGTTACTATTTCTGCAGCTACTACTACGGCTTTTGCTACCAATGCTACTACTATTACTATAGCTATTGCTTGAAGTAGTAGTAGAAACAATCATAGCAGTGGTAGTAGTGGTAACAGTAGTAGCTATAGTAGCAATAGTGGTAGTAGTAGTAGCAGTCATAGCAGTAGTAGAAAACATAGTAGTGGTGTAGCTGTAATAGTAGTAGAAGTAGCAGTAGTAGTACTACTAGTAGTAGCAGTACTAGCATTAGCAGTGATAGTGATAGCAGCTATAGTGTTAGTAGGAGTAGCAGCAGTAGTGGTAACATAAGTAGTAGTAATAGTAAAAGTAGTTTGAGAAGTATTAGTAGTAGCAGTTGTATTCACAGTAGTAGAATAAATAGTGTAGGAGTAGTAGTAGTACTAGAAGAAGTAGTCGCAGAAGTAGTAGTAGTAGTACTAGAAGTTTGAGTAGTCATAGTTGTAGTAGTGCTTGTAGTAGTAGCAAAAGCAGTATTAGTAGTTGTAGTAGAAGTAATAGTAGTAGTAGTAGTAATAATAATAATAGTAGTAGTAGGAGTAGTAGTTGTAGTAGTAGTAGGAGTAGTAGTAGTAGTAATAATAGGAGTAGTAGAAGTAATAGTAGTAGCAGTAGCAGTAGCAATAGTAGCATTTGTAGTAGTTGCAGTAGTATTAGCAGTAATAGTGGTAGCTATAGTAGTAGACATTGTAGTAGTAGTAGCAGTAGTAGTAGCATCAATTTTAGTAGTAGCAGTAACAGTTGTAATAGTAGTGGTCATGGTAGAAGAAGTAGCTGAAGTAGAAGTTGTAGTAATAATAGTAGAGGAAGTAGTAGTTGTAGTAGTAGTAGTAGTAGTGCGAGTAGTTGCACTAGTATTAGTAGTAGCACTAATAGTAGTAGTAGCAATTGGAGCAGTAGTAGCAGTAGTAGTAGCAAAAGGAGTAATAGTAGTAATAGTAGTCGTAGTAGCTACAGTAGTAGTAGTTGTAAGAATAGGTGCAGGAGAAAGTGTAGGAGTAGGTGTAGTATTAGAAGTGGCCATAGCAATTGTAGTAGTATTAGCAGTAGTTGCAGAAATCATAGTGGTAGGTGCTATCGTAGCTGCAACATTATTTGGAGTTGTTGTAGTAGTAGTAGTGGCAATAGTAGTAGTAGCAGTAGTCATTGTAGGAAAAATAGTAGTAGTTGTAATAGTAGAAGTAATGGTAGCAATAGTAGTAGCAATAGTAGTAGTAGCAGTAGCAGTAGCAGCAATAGTCACACAGTAGTAGTAGCAGTATTAGCAATAGGAGCAACAATAGTAGCAGTAGTAGCAGTAGTAGTAGCAATAACAGTAGCAAAATTAGAAGTAGTTGTACTATTAGTAATAGTAGTAGTACTGTTAGTATTAGCAATAGTAGTATTAGTAATAGTCATATCATAGAATTGGTATTAGTTTTCGTAGTATTTGTAGTAGCAGAAGTAGTAGTAGTAGTAGTAGCAACAGCAGCTGGAGTACTAGTAGTAGTAGTAGTAGTAGTAGTAGAAGTAGAAGGGGTAGTCGTAGAAGTAGCAATAGGAGCAATAAAGGCAGCAATAGTAGTAGCTAAAGTCGTAGAAGTAGTAGTAGTAGTAGTTGTTGTTGTAGTTTTAGTTGTAGTAGACATAGTAGTAGTAGGAGCAGGAGTAGTGGTACTAGTAGGAGTAGTAATAGTAGTAGTAGTAGTAATAGTAGTAGCAGCAGCAGTAGCAGTAGTAGTGCTAGTAATGATAGTTGTAGTAGTAGTAGTGGTAGTAGTAGTAATAGTAGTTGTAGCAGTAGTAGTGGTATCAGTAGTAGTATCAGTAGCAGTAGAAGTAGCAGTATCAGCAGCAGTAGCACTATTACTAGCAGTAGTAGCTACCGTAGCACTTCTAGTAGTAGTAGCTGTCATAGCAGCAACAGCAGCAGTAGATTAGTAGT
>RXID01022262.1:30000-63112 GCA_005019695.1 Trichopus zeylanicus subsp. travancoricus
AGTAATAGTTTAGTAGTAGTTGTTGTAGTTGTAGTATATGTAGTAGGAGTAGTAGTAGGAGTAGGAGTTTGAGTACTACTAGTAGTAGTAGTAGTAGTATTAATTGTAGTAGTAGCAGTTGTAGTAGTCAAAGTGATAGTTGTAGCAGTCGTTGTAGTAGTGGTCGTAATATTTTTATTAGTTGTAGTAGTTGTGGTTGTTTTTGTAGTAGTAGTTATTGTGGTAGTTGTAGTAGTAGCAATAGTAGTAGTGGTAGTAGTAATAGAAGTAGCAGTAGTAGTGGTGCTAGTAATAGTAGTAGTAGTGGTAGTGGTAGTAGTAATAGTTGCAGCAGCAGCTGTAGTTGTAGTAGTTGTAGTAGTAGTTGTTATAGTAGTTGTGTTGTAGTTGTAGCTGTAGTTGTTGCTGTTAATGCAGTTGTAGTGGTAGTAGTGGCAGCAGAAGTAATAGTTGTAGTTGTCGTTGTTGTGGTAGTGGCAGGAGTAGAAGTAGCAGTAGTAGCAATAGTTGTATTAGTCATAATATTAGTAGTAGTAGGAGGAGGAGGAGTGGAAGTAGCGGTAGGAGTTGGAGTAGGAGTAGTAGTAGTAGAAGTAGTACTTACAGTAGTTGCAGCAGGAGAAGGAGGAGTAGGAGTAGGATCAGGAGTAGGAGTAGCAATAGTAGTTGTAGTAGTAGTTGTACTAGTAATAGAAGAAGTAGCAGTAGTGGGAGTAGAAGCAGCAGCAGTTGTAGTAGTAGTAATAGTAGTAGTAAAAGGAGTTGTAGTCGTTATAGTAGTTACAGTAGTAATAGTAGTAGTAGTAGTAGTAGTTGCTGCAGCAGTAGGAACAGTAATAGTTTTTGTAGCAGTAGACATTGTAGTAGTGAAAGCAGTTGTAGGGGTTGGAGTTGGAGAAGGGGTAGTAGTAGGAGTTATAGTTGTAATAGCAATGCTATTAGAAGTAGTCAAAGTAGTCAAAGTAGGAGTACGAGTAATAATAGTAGTTATGGTAGTGGTAATAGTAGTAGTAGTAGTAGGATAGGAGTACGAGTGGTACTATATGTATTAGTAGTTGTGCGAGTTGTAGGAGCAGCAGTAGTAGCAGTAGTAGGAGTAGTCATGGTAGGCGTAGTAGCAGAAGTTGTAATAGTAATAGTAGTAATAGTCATAGTAGTAGTAGTAGTAGTAGAAGCAGTTGCATTTGTACTAGTTGTAGTAGTAGAAATAGTAGCAAATGCAGTAGTAGTAGTAGTAGTGGCAGTAGAAGTAGTAGTAGTATTTATAGCAGCAAAAGTAGTAGAAATAGGAGTAGTGGTAGCCAAAGTAGACACAACAGCACTAGCAGAAGCGGTAGTAATATTAGCAGTAGTAGCATTAACAGTAGTAGTTGCTGCAGTAGTGGTGGTAGTAGTAGTAGCAGCAGCAGTAGCAACAGTAGTAGCAGTAGTAGGAGTAGTAGGAGTAGGAGTTGGAGTGGGAGTAGTAGTAGTAATACTATTAGTAGTCGCAGTACTAGTAGGAGTAGTAGATGTAGTAGTAGCAGTACTAGCAGCAGGATTAGTAGTAGTTGCAGTAGCAGTAGTTGTAGTAGTAGGTGTAGCAATAGCAGTATTAGTAATAGGAGTTTTAGAAGTAGTAGTTATTGTTGTTCTCGTAGTAGTAGTAGTAGGAGTAGTTCTAGTAGTAGTAGAAGAAGTAGTAGTAGTAGAAGTAGCAGAAGTAGTAGGAGTTTTAGGAGTAGTGGTAGTAGCAGTAGTAGTAGAAGAAGTAGTAGCAATAGTGCTAATAGTAGTAGTAGTAGTAGTAGTTGTTGTTGTTGTTGTTGTTGTTGTTGTTGTAGTAGTAGTAGTAGTAGTAGTAGTAGTTGTTGTTGTTGTAGTAGTAGCAGCAGTAGTAGTTATAGTTGTAGTAGTAGCAGTTGCAGTTGTAGTACAACTAGTAGTAGTAGTAGTAGTAGCAATAGTAGTGGTAGTAGTGGTAGTTGCAATAGTAGTAGGAGAAGCAGCAGCTGTATTAGTTGTAGTACTACTAGTAGTAGTAATAGTAGTAGCAGTACTGGAAGTTGTAGAAGTAGTAGTAAGAGTAGCAATAGTTATTGGAGTAGCAGTAGCAGTAGCAGTAATAGTAGCAATAGCAGCAGCAGCAGTAGTAGTGGGAGTGTTAGGTGTAGTATTAGTAGGAGTATTAGTAATAGTAATAGTAGTAGTAGTAGTAGCAGTAGTAGTATTCGTAAAACTAGAAGCAATACTAGTTGTAGGAGTAGGAGTAGTAGTGTTAGTGCTTGTAGTAGTAGTAGTAGTAGTAGTTGTTGTTGTTGTTGTTGTTGTTGTTGTTGTTGTTGTTGTAGTAGTAGTAGTAGTAGTAGTAGTAGTAGTAGTAGCAATAGTAGTAGTAGTAATAGCAGTATTATTAGTCATAGCAGTAGTAGTAGAAATAGTAATGGTAGTACTACTAGTACTACTGCTACTGCTACTACTACTGCTTCTGCTGCTACAACTACGACTAATACTACTTCTACTACTACAACTATAGCTACTAATGCTACTACTAGTATTGTTGATGCTACTTCTACTACTACCACTGCAATTGCTACAACTACTGCTACTACTACTGCGTGTAGTACTACTGATGCCACTACTGCTACTACTACTATTTCTCGTACTACTATTGCTATTGCTACTACTTCTTCTACTACAACTACTGCTACTCCTACTAATGCAACTACTGCTACTACTATTGCTACTACTAGTATTGCCACTACTAGTATTACTAATACGACTACTACTTCTACAGCATCACTACTACTATCACAACTATTACTATGGCTACTACAGCTAGTTCTGCCATCACTTCTATGAATGCTACTATTGCTACTACTACTACTACTATTAATACTACTACTACAACAACAACAACAAGTACTGCTACTACTACTATTATTGCTAGAACTACTACTACGACTATAGCTACTTCTGCAGCTACTGCTACTACGACAACAGCTACTACTACTACATTACAAATACTGCTTCTACTAGTAGCACTACAATAACAACTACTACTAGTAGTACTGATACTATGGCTACTACTACTACTACTGCTACTACTACTACTACTGCCATTGCTACTACTAGAACGGCTACTACTACCACTGCTCCCACTACAACTCTGCTACAATGATATCTGCCACCGCTACCACCACTGCTACTATTACTGCTACTATTGCTACTACAACTACTACTGCTGTTACACACTGCTACTACAGCTGTTAAAGCAACTACTACAACAACTAATATAGTTTCTGCTACTACTGCTACTACTACTACTTTTGTTACCACTACCACTACTACTGCTGCTGCTACTACTAATACTACTACTACTGCAACAACTACAACTTCTACTATTATTCCTGCTGCAACTGCTACTACTACTGCTACTATTGTGGCTGCTTCTCCAACTAATACTACAGCTGCAGCTGCTATTACATCTATTACTACTGCTACTACTACTACTTCTACTACTACTGCTACTACTATTGTTGCTACTACTACTATTACTACGACTACTGCTACTACTCCCACTTCAACAACTATTACTACATTCCTACAAGTGCTACTGCTACTATTACTACAACTACTGCCATCGTTGTTGTTATTTTCCCACTTCTTCTACTACTACTACAAATACAAGTTCTGCTACAAATAAGACTACTCCTACTACTATTGCTGCCGTTTCCACTTCTGCTACTGCTATTGCTACTACTACTAATGCAACTACTACTACTACTAATTCTACTACTATTTCTAATGCTGCTACTACTATAATTACTACTGCAACTACGACTGCTACTACTACTACTACCTCTCCTACTACTACCACTCCTTCCACTGTTACTAGTACTACTACTTCTACTTCTGCTGCTACTACTATGACTACAATTATTGCTGTGACTACCACTATTACTATAACTACGTCCACGAGTGGATCTATTGCTACTACTACTTCTACTACTAACAGTGGAAGTAGTCTTAGCAAAAGTAGTAGTAGCACTTGTTATAGTTGTAGTAGTAGTAACAGTAGTTGTAGTAGCAATAGTGTTACTAGTAGTAGTAGTAGTAGTAGTAGTAGTAGTAGTAGTAGTAGTAGTTGTTGTTGTTGTTGTTGTTGTTGTTGTTATAATTGTAGTAGTAGTAGTAGGAGATGGAGTAGGAGTAGCATTAGGAGTAGTAGCAGTTGGAGTAGTGGTAGCTGTAGTATTAGTAGTAGAAGCACCAATAGCAATAGTAGTCACCCAAGTGGGAGCAGAATTAGTAGTAGTAGTAATAGTAGTTATAGCAGATGTGGTAGTTGTAGTGCAGAAGTAGCTATAGAAGTAGTTGTAGTAAAAGTAGCAGTCGTTGTAGCACTAGCAGTAGTAGTTGCCAAAGTAGTTCTACTGGTAGTGGTGGTGGTGGGGGTGGTGGTGGTGGTGGTAGTAGTAGTAGTAGTAGCAACAGCAATAGTTGTTGTAATAGTACTAGCAGTGGTATTACTAGCAACAGTAGTTGCTATTGCCATAGTAGTAGCAATAGCAGCTATAGTAGTAGTTGTAGTATGAGCAGCAGTTGTCGAAGCAGGAGATGTAGCAGCAGCAGTAGTATTTGTACTATTCATAGAAGTAGCAGCAGCAGCAGTAGTAGTAGCAGCAATAGTAGCAAAAGTAGTAGTAATTGTAGTAGTAGTAGTAGTAGTAGTAGTAGTAATTATTGTTATAGTAGCAGCAGCAGCAATAGTAATAGTAGTAGCAGCGATATTGCTGGCAATAGTAGTAACAGTTGCCAAAGTAGTAGCAGTAGTAGTAGTAGTTGCAGTAGTGGTATTAGTAGTAGTAATAGTAGCAGTAGTAGTAGCAATTATAGTAGTCGTAGTAACGATAGTAGTAGTAGTAGTAGTAGCAGTAGTAGAAGTAGTAGTTGCAGCCGCAGCAGCAGCAGCAGTAGTAGTAGGAGTTGTAGGAATAGTAGAAGTCACAGTACTACTAGGAGCAATTGTAGTAGTTGCATGAGTTGCACCAATAGTAGTAGTGGTGGTAGAATTAGTAGTAATAGTAATAGAAGTAGCAGTAGCAGTAGCAGTAGCGCCGGAAGTAGTAGTACTAGTAGTAGTAGGAGTAGTAGAAGTAGCAGGCATACTACGAGTAGTAGGAGTAGTAGTTGTCGTAGTAGTAGTAGTAGTAGCAATAGCAGAAGAAGTTGTAGAAGCAATAGTTGTAGCAGTAGTAGCAGTTGCAACATTTGTAGTTGTAGTAGTAGCAGCCATAGTAGTAGTTTTACTAATAATAGCACTCAGATTTACTGTAGTTGTAGTAGTAGTAGTTGCTGCAACAGTTGTAGTAGTAGTAGCAGTAGTTGTTGTAATTGTAGTAATAGTAGGAGAAGAAGCAGATGGGGTAGCAGTTATAGTAGTTATAGTAGCATTATCTGTAGTTGTTGTTGTACTAGCTATAGTTGTAGTAGCAGCAGCAGTAGTAGCAGTAATAGTTGTCGTAGTAGTGGTTATAACAGAAGTAGTAGTAGTAGCTATAGTTGTTGAAGTAGCACTTGTAGGAGTAGAAGCACTAGGAGTAGTAGTTGTAGCAGTTGTAGCAGTGACAGTAGTAGCAGTCATCGAAGGAGAAGTAGTAGTAGCAATAGTAGCAGTAGCAGTAGTAGCAGTAACAATGGCATTACTTGCAGAAGCAGCACTAGTAGCAGTATCTATAGTAGCAATAGCCATATTAGTTGTAGCAAAGTAGCAGTAGCTATAGCAATAGTAATAGTAGTAGTAGCCACACTAGTAGTAGCCATAGTAGCAGTAGCAAAAGTAGTAGTAGAAGCAATCGCAATAGTTATACTACTACTAGTAGTAGTACTAGCAGTAGTAGTAGTAGCAGTAGTAGCTGTAGTAGTAGCAGCAGCAGCAGTAGTAGCAGCAGTATTAATGGCAATAGTAGTAGCAGTTGCCATAGTAGTAACAGCAGCAGTAGTAGTAGCAGTTGTAGTTTAAGCAATAGTTGTGGAAGCGGGAGAGGTAGTAGTAGTAGTAGTATTGGTAGTAGCAATAGTAGCAGCAGCTGTAGCAGTAGTAGCAGTAGTAGCATAGTAGTAGTACTAGTAGTAGTAGTAGGAGTTGTAGGAATAGTAGAAGTCGCAATACTCGTAGGAGCAGTAGTAATATTTCCAAGAGTTGTACCAATTGCAGTAGTAGTAGTAGAATTAGTAGTAGCAATAAAAGAGGAACCAGTAGTAGTAGCGCCAATAGTAGTAGTACTAGTAGCAGTAGAAATAGTAGTAGGAGTAGTAGTAGTAGTTGTAGTAGTATTAGTAGTAGTTGTTGTTGTTGTTGTTGTAGTAGTAGTAGTAGTTGAAGTAGTAGTAGTAGTAGTAATAGGAGTAGTAGAAGTAGTTGTAGTAGTAGTAGCAGCAGCAGTAGTAGTTGTAGAAGCAATAGTTGTAGCAGTAGTTGTTGTAGTAGTAGTAGTAGTTGTAGTTGTAATAGTACTAGGAGTTATGGTAGTTGTAGCAGTTGTAGTTGCTGTAGTAGTTATTATTGTAGCAGTAGTAGCAGCAGCAACAACAACAATAGTAACTATAGTAGTAGTAGGAGAAGAGGCAAATGGGGTAGTAGCTATAGTAGTTGTAGTAGTTGTTGTACAAGCTATAGTTGTAGTAGCAGTAGTAGTGGTGGCAGTAATAGTAGTAGCAGTAGTAGTTATAAGAAAAGAAGTTGAAGTAGCACTTGTAGGAGTAGAAGCACTAGCAGTAGTTGCTATAGTAGTTGCAATAGTTAGAGTAGTTGCAGTCACAGAAGGGGAAATCGCAGTCGCAGTACCACTATGGGTACGGCTACTATTGCTGCTGCTGCTACTACTACTACTACTTGTACTACTACAACTACTACTACTTCTATTACTACTACCACTACTACAATTGCTGCTACTACTGCAACTACTACTACTACTAATACAACTCCTACTACTACGTCAACTACTACTTGTTCTACTACTACTACTCCTACTCCTAATACAACAACTACTACAACAACTACTACTTCGACTACTACTACTACTACTACTATGATGACAAGTACTACTTCTACTACTATAATTGCTGCTGCTAATAGTACCACTGCTACTCCAGCTACTATCGCTACTACTACTATGACTACTACTGCTACTACTACGTCAACTACTACTTCTTCCCACTGCTACTATGGCTACTACTGCTACTGCTACTATTACTCCTCCTCCAGCTACTACAATAACTGATGCAACAGCTGCAACTGCCACTACTACAACTACAAATACTATAGCAACTATTGCTACTATGGCTGCTAATACTACTACTCCAACTACCATTGCTACTAATATTACTACTAATACTGCTACTACTACTACTATAACTACTGCTACTACTACTGCTACAACTACACCTACCACTACTACTGCATTTGCTACTACTACTACTTTTGCTGCTATAATAGCTACTACTACTATTACTGTCCCCAGTACTTCGACTACTACTACTACTACTACTACTGCTACAATAATTACCACTACTACTACTAATAATACTGCTACTACTTCTACTTCTCCTAGTACTATTACAACAACTACTACAACTCCTACTATGGCTTTTGCTACTCCAATTAATACTATTGCTGCTATGGCTTCTACTCCTACTACTAGTTTTTCTAGTACTACTACTATTACTACTACTACTGCGACTACAATAACTACAAATTCTTCTACAACTATTACAGCAGCTACTACTGCTGCTCTGCTGCTACTACAACCGCTACTACTAATACTATTGCTACTACGGCTGCTACGGCTATTACTGCTACCACTACTACTGCTATTACGGCTACTACTACTGCTGCTGCTGCTACTACTACTACTACTACTACAACTATGGCTACTACTACTACTGCTCCTAGTTTTACTACTATTGTTACTACTACTACTACTACTGTGGCCACTTCTACTACTGCTACTACAGCTACTACTACTACTGCCGCTAATACTTCAACTATTGTTATTGCTACAACTAGTACTATTGTGGCTACTTCTACTACTGCTACTACTGCTATTGCTGCTGCTACTACTACTACTTGTACTGCTGCTACAACTTCTATTGCTGGCATTTTTGATACTACAACTATCCTGGCTGTTGCTTGCAGTAGTAGCAGTTGTAGAAGAGGTCATAGTAGTAGTTTTAATAGCAAAAGTAGTCATAATAGCTGCAGCAATTATAGTAGTAGTGGAAGTAGCAACCGCAACAACAACCTTAGTAGTGTAGTAGTAGTAGTTGTTGTAGTCATAGTGATAGGAGTAGTAGTGGTAGTAGTAGTAATAGTAGCAGAAGTAATTGTAGTAGTAGAAGTAGAAATAGTAGGTATAGCACTAGCAGTAGTAGTAGTCATTTTTGAAGTAATAGTAGTACTATAAAATGCAGCCGTAGTAGAAGTAGTAGTAGTATTAACAGTAGTAGTAGTAGTGGCAGCAGCAGCAATAGTAGTAGCAGTGGCAGCAGCAGCAATAGTAGTAGCACTCATAATAGAAGTAGAGGTAGCATTAATAGTAGTAGTAGTAGTAGTAGTAGTAGCAGTTGTAGCACTACTAGTAGTAGTAGTAGTAGGAGTAGCAGTAGCAATAGTAATATCAATAATAGCCATAGTCAGATATGTCGAGTAGTAGTAGTAGCAATAGTAGTAGTAGTAGAAGTAGTGGTAGAAGTAGTAGTAGTAGTAGCAGTAGTGGTAGTAATAGTAGTAGTTGGAGGAGGAGGCAGAGATGAAGAGTAGTAGTAGTATCAAAAGTAGAAGTCACAAAAGTAGTTTTAGTAGTAGTACTAGTTCTAGTAGTGGTAGCGGTAGTAGTAGTTATACTAGTAGTGGTAGTAATATCAATAATAGTAGTAGTAGGTGAAGTTGAAGTAGCAACAGCAGTAGTAGTAGTAGAAGTAGTTATAGTACTAGTAGAACTAGATGTAGCAGCAGTAGCAGTAATACTAGTACTATTAGGAGTAGTAGTAATAGTGGTAGTAGTAGTAGTAGCAGTAATAGTAGTAGTAGTTGAAGTTATGAAAGTCGTAGTAGTAGTAGCAGTAGTGCAGCAGTACTAGTAGTAGAAGCAGAAGATGTTGTATTAGTAGTAGTAGTAGTGATAGGTATAGTAGTAGCAGTAGTAGCAACAGTAGCAGTAATAGCAGCAGCAGCAGCAGCAGTAGTTGTAGTAGTAGTAGAAGAGTTGGCAGTAGTAGCAATAGTGGTTGAAGTAGTAGTGGTAGTAGTTGTAGCACTAGTACCAGTAGTAGGAGTAGCAGCTGTAGTTGTTGTAACAGTAGCAGTAGTAGAAGGAATGGTATTACCAGAAGTAGGGCTTGGAGTAGCTGTAGTAGTAGTGGTTGTAATAGTAGTAGCAGTACTATTAGTAGAGGCAGTAGAAGTTGTAGTAGTAGCAATAGTAGTATTAGTAGTGCTAGTGGTAGTACTAGTAGTAGGTGATGTAGTTGTTAAAGTAGACGTAGTTATAGTGATAGTAGTAGTAGAACTAGTAGTTGTAGCAGAAGTAGCAGTAGTCACAGTAAAAGTAGTAGTAGTTGTTGTTGTTGTAACCGTAGCTGTAGTTGTGGTTGCAGAAGTGGCAGTTGTAGTAGTAGTAGCAGCAGCAAAAGGAGTTGTAGTTGCAGTGGTAGTTGCTATAGTAGAAGTAGTAAAAGTAGTAAAAGTTATAGTAGTCGTAGTATTAGTTGTTGTTGTAGTAGTAGTAGTAGTAGTAGTAATAGTTTTAATAGTAGTAGTAGTACTAGTACTAGTACTAGTAGGAGTAGTAGTAGCAGTAATAGTAGTAACAGTAGTAGTAGCTGAAGTAGTAGTAGCAGAAGTAGTAGTAGATGTAGTAGCCATAGAAACCGTAATAGTAATAGAAGTAGTATTTGTAGTAGTTATAGTTGCAGTAGCATTAATAGCAATAGTAGTAGCCATAGTACTAGTAGTAGTAGTAATAGTAGTAGTAGTACTAGTAGTAGTAGTGGTGTTGGTGATAGTAGTAGGGGTAGGAGCAGTAGTTGTAGGAGCAATGGTAGTATTAGTAATAGTGGTGGTAGTAGTAGTAGTAGTAGTAGGACTAGCAGCAGCAGTAATAGTCATCGAAGCAACAGTAGTAGCAATAGTAGTTGGAGTATTAGTGGTCGTAGTGGAGGCTATAGTAGTAGCAGCAGTAGGAGTAGTAGTAGTTGTAGGAGAACCAGTAGTAGTATTTGTAGCAACAGTAATTGTAATAGGAGCCATAGTAGAAGTAGTTGTAGTTGGTGCAGTATTTCTAGCATTAGTAGTGGGAGTACCATTTGCAGTAGCAGTTGAAAAAATAGTAGTCGTTGCAATAGTGGTAGGTGCAACATTAGTAAAAATAATAGTTGTAGCAGTAGTAGTAGAAGTAGTAGTAGTAGTAGTAGTAGTAGTAGCAGAAGTAGAAATAATAGTAGTAGTTGTTGTTGTAGTAGAAGCAATATTATTAGTAGTAGGAGCAGTAGTTGTCGTAGTAGTAGCAGTAGTTATTACAGTAGTAGCAGTAGCTATAGACATAGTAGTAGGAGAAGTGGGAGTAGTAGTAGTAGCAACAGCAGTAGTAGTAGAAGTAGTAGGGGTAGTAGTAGTAATAGTCGTAGTAGTAGTAGTAGTAGTTGTTGTTGTTGTTGTTGTTGTAGTAGTAGTAGTAATAGTAGGAGTAGTAGCAATGATAGCAGTAGCCATAGTAGCATTTGTAGGAGTAGCTATTGTAGTAGTAATAGTAGTTTTAGTAGTTGCTGAAACAATAGTAGCGATATTAGCAATAGTAGCAATAGGAGCAATAGTAGTAGTAGTCGTAGTAGTTGTAGTAGTAGTAGTAGTTTTAGCAGTTGGGGCAGTAGTAGTAGTTGTTGTAGCAGTCATAGTCATAGCTGTAGTCACAGTCGTGTTGGTAGTAGTGGTAGTAGCAATAGTTGTAGTAGTAGAAGATGTAGCAGTGGAATTAGTAATAATTTTAGTAGCAAAAGAAGTAGTAGTAAGAGTAGTAGAAGTAGTAGTAGTAGTAGTTGTTGTTGTTATAGTAGTAGCCGAAGTAGTAGTTGCAATACTAGTAGTAGTAGCCGTAGGAGTAGTAGTACAAGCTGTAGCAATAGTAGAAGCAGTAGTAGTAGTTGTAGCAACAGTAGCAGCTGTAGTTGTTATTGTAGAAGTAGTAGTAGTAGGCGGAGTAGTAGTAATAAAAGTAGCTGTAGTTACTGTAGTACCAGTAGTCGTTGTAGTCGTCATAGTAGAAGTAGCAGTAGTTGCATTAGTAGTAGTACCAAAAGTAGTAGCAATTGTAGTATTAGTAGGAGAAGCAGTAGTAGGAGTAGTAGTTATTGTACGAGTAGTAGCAGTAGTAGTTGTTGTTGTAGTTGTAGTAGTAGTAGGAGTAGCTATTGTAGCATTAGTAATGTTGTTGTAGTAGTAGTAGTAGTAAAAGAAGAAGCGGTAGTAGTAGTAGTTGCAGGCCAAGTATTAGTAGCAGTAGGGGCCATTGTTGTAGTAGTGGTAGTCATTGTTGTCATAGCAGAAGTAGCAATAGTAGTAGTAGTAGTAGTAATAATAGCAGTAGAAGTCCTAATAGTAGCAGTATTACTAGTAGCAAAAATAGTAGCAATAGTATTAGTAGTAGTAGAAGTCACAATAGTAGTAGTAATAGCAATAGTAGTGGTAGAAGTAGTAGTAGTAGCAATAGTAGCAGCAATTGTTATAGGAGCAATAGTAGTAGTAGTATTAGTGTAGTTGTAGTAATAGTAGTAGTATTAGTGTAGTAGTAGAAGTAGTAGTAGGTGAGGTGGTAGTAGTAGTGGTGGTGGTGGTAGTGGTAGAAGAAGTAGTAGTTGTAGTAGTAGTAGTATTAATAGTAGTAGCTGCAATAGTAGTAGTAGTAGTGGCAGCAGTAGTAATAGGAGAAGTTGTATTAGCTATTGCAATGGTAGCAGAAGTAGCGATAGTTGTAGTAGTTAAAGTAATAGTAGTAGTAGAAGCAGCAACAGTAGCAGCAGTAGTAGTAGTAGCTGAAGAAGCAGTGGTAGTAGTAGTGGTAGCAGAAGTAGTAGTAGTAACCATAGTAGTAGTAGTAATAGTATTAGTAGTAGTAGTAGCCATCACAGCAGTCGTACTAGTAGTAAAAGTAGTAGTAGTTGTAGTAGTCGCAGTAGTAGCATAACCAGTTGTTGTAATTGCTACAATTGTAGCCGCAGTTGTAGTAGTTGTAGTAGGAGTAGCAGTAGCAGTAGTAGTAATAGTAGTAGTAGTAGCAGTATTAGTAGTAGGAGTAGCAGTTGTAGTACTAATAGCAGGAGTGGTAGTAGTAGTAGTAGCAGCGGTAGCAGTAGAAGCTTTAGTAATGGAATTAGTAGTTGTAGTAGCCGTAGCATTAGTTATAGAATTAATAGTAGTAGTAGTAGTAGGAGCAGTAGTAGTAGGTGTAGGGGAAGAAGTAGTATAAGCAATAGTAGTAGTAGAAGTTGTTGTTGTATTTGTTGTGGCAGTAGTAGCAGAAGTTGCAATAGTTGTAGTGGTAGTAGTAGTTGTTGTAGTAGCAATAGCAGCAGCAGAAGTAGTAGCAGTAGTTGTAATAGAAGTACTAGTAGTAGGATTAGTCATAGTAGTGTTAGCAATAGTAATAGAAGTCGGGGTAGTAGTTGCAGTAGTAGGAGTAGTTGTAGCAACTGTAGAAGTTGTAGAAGTAGTAGTAGTACAAGTAGCAATAGTAATAACAGCAACAGTAGTAGCCGCAATACTAGTAGTAGTAGTAGTAGTGTTGGTGGTAGTAGCATTAGTAGTAGTAGGGGGAGGAGGAGCTGTAGAAGCGATTGTTGCAGTTATAGTAGTATGAGCTATAGTAGTAGCAGTAGTAGTAATAGTAGGAGCAGTTGTAGTTGTAGTAGGAGTAGCTATTGTAGCAGTAGTAGAAGGACTATCAGTCATAGCAGTAGTGGTTGTAACGATAGTAGTACTAGGAGTAGTACTAGTAGCAGCAAGAGCAGCAGTAGCAGCAATAGTAGTAGTAGTAGTAGCAATAGGAGTTGTAGTTGCAATAGTAGTAGCAGTTGGAGTAGCATTAGTAGGAGGGGAAGTTGTAGTAGCAGGAGGAGCAGTAGCATTAGTAGTAGGAGCAGCAATCGTGGTTGCAGTTGCAGTAGTAGAAGTAGTAGTACTAGCAAATGTAGTTGCATTATTATTTCTAAACATAATAGTAGTAGTAGTAGTAGTATTAGAAGCTGGAGTGGTAGTAGTAATAGTAGCAGTAGGAGTAGAAGCTGGAGTAGTAGTAGTAGTAGTAGTAATAGTAGCAGTAGTAGTTGTAGTCGTAATAGAAAGAGAAATACCAATAATAGTAGCAGCAGTCACAATAGTACCGGTACCAGTAGTAGTCATTGTAATAGTAGTAAAAGTAGTAGTAGCGAAATAATAGTAGTAGTAGCAGTAGTAGTAGTAGTAGTAGTATAGTTGTTGTTGTTGTTATTTTAGTAGAAGTTGTAGTAGAAGTAGTAGTAGTAGTTTTAGTTGTAGAAATAGTGGTAGTAGTTGTAGCAGCAGTAGGAGTAGGAGTAGTAGTAGTCATAGTAGCAGTAGCATTTGTAGCAGCAGAAGCAGGTGCAGTAGTAGTAGTAGTAGTCATTATAGCATTTATTGTTGTAGTAGCAATAGTAGCAGCAATAGTAGTATTTTTGATAGTTGTGGTAGTTGTAGTAGCTATTGTAGTTGTAGTAGTAGTAGTATTAGTAGCAGTAGGAGTTGTAGCTATCATTGTAGTAGAAATCATAGTAGTAGTAGGAGAAGTAGTAATAGTAAGAGTAGCTATAACAGTAGCATTTGTAGTAGAAGAAGTGGAAGTGGTAGTAGTAATAGCAGTATTAGTAGTTGTAATAGTAGTAGCAGCAATAGTAGTAGGAGGAGAAGTAGCAATACTTGCAATAGCAGTAGTAGCTATTTGTAGTAGTAGTACTAGTTGTAGTAGTAGTCGGAGTAGGAGTAGCAGTAGCAGTAACTAGAACCGTATTAGCCATAGTACTAGTAGTAGTTGTTGTAGTAGTTGCATTAGTAGTAGCAGTAGGAGCACATGTAGCACTTGTAGTAGTTGGAGTTATAATAATAGGAGCAATAATAGTTGCAGTAGGAGTGGCAGTAGTGGTAGGAGTATTAGTAGAAGTAGTAGATGTTGTAGTAGTAGTAGGAGTAGTAGTAGTAGTAGCAGGAGCTATAGTAGTAGTAGTAGTAGTAGTAGCCGGAGTAGGAGTAGTAGTTGCAATAGTAGTAGTAGTTGGAGTAGTATTAGTAGTAGTAGCAGTAGCAGTCGTAGTAGCAGCAGTAGCAGTAGTAGTAGGACCAGTAGCAGTAGTAGCAGGAGCAAAAGCAGTTGAAGTTGCTGTAGTAGAAGTAGTAGTAGTAGTAGTAGTAGTGGTAGGAGTATTATTAGTAAAAATAATACTAGTAGTAATACTTAAGGAGCAATAGGAGTAGTGGTTGTAGTAGGAGCAGTAGTAGTAGTAGGAGCAGCAGTAGTAGTGTTAGTAGTAGTTGCAGTAGCAGTAGTAGTAGTAGCCGTAGTAGCAAATTGAAGTCATAGCAGTAGTAGCTATAGCAGCAGTAGTAGCTGTAGTAGTAGCAGTAGTAGTAGCAGTTATAGTAGTAGTAGGAGATGTACCAGTAATAATAGCAGTAGCAGCAGTTGCATTAGTAGTGCAAGTAGTAGTAGTAGTAGTAGCAGAGGTAGAAGTTGTAGGAGTAGTAGTAGTAGTTATGATAATAGCAGTAGTACCAGTAGTAGCGATAGTAGTTGTAGCAATAGTAGTAGTAGTATTTTTAGTAGTTGGGGTAGTAGTAGTTATCGTTGTAGCAGAAGTAGTAGTAGTAGTAGCTCTCAAAGTACTAGTTGTAGTGGTAGTGGGAGAAATAGTAGTAGTCGCAACAACTGTAGCAGCAGCAGTAGCAGTAGAAGCAGTAGTAGTAGCAATAGTAGCAGTTCTAGGAGAAGTAGTAGTAGTAGCAGAAGCAATAGTAGCATTAGTATAGTAATTGCAGTAGTTATAGTTGTAGTTTAAATAGTAGTGGTAGTAGTAGAAGTTGTAGCAGTAGCAGCAGAGCAGGAGTAGTACCTGTAGGAGCAATAGTTGCATCAGCTGCTGCAGTAGCAGCAGTAGTAGTTGTAGCAGTTATAGCTATAGCAGTAGTAGCATTAGTAGATGTAGTAGTAGTGGTACCAGTAGTAGCTATAGCAGGCATAGTAGTATTAGGAGTAGTAGTAGTGGTAGTAGAACTAGTAGTAGTAGTAGTAGTAGTAGTAGTTCTGGTAGTAGCAATAGTGGTAGTTGAAGAAGTAATAGTAGTAGAAGTGGCAATAGTAGTACTACTAGAATTAATAGAAGTAGGAGTAGCCGTAGAAGGTGTAGTCAGAGTAGTAGTAGCAGTAATAGGAGTAGCAGCGAAAGTAGTGGTTGTAATAGGAGAAGTAGTAGTAGCATTAGTAGTAGTAGTGGCCATAATAGTAGTAGTAGTAGTAGCAGCAGCAGTGGTAGTAGTAGTTATAGTAGTAGTACTAGTAGTAACAGTAGTAGCAAAAGTAGTGGTAGTAGTAGTAGTATTAGTAGTAGTAGTAGCAGTAGCAGTGGATGCCTTAGTGGCAGTTGTAGTTGTAATAGTAGTAGCAGGAACAACAATAGTAGCAGTAGTTGCAGTAGTTGTTGTAGCAGTAGTAGTTGTAGTAGGAGGGGTAGTAGTAGTAGTTGTAACAGACATAGTAGTTGTAGTACTAGCGGTAATAGTAGGAGTAGTAATAGCAGCAACAGTAGTAGTATTAGTAGCAACAGCAGCATTAGTAGTAGTAGTAGTAGCAGTAGCAGAAGCAGTAGCAATAGTAGTAGGGGTAGTAATAGCACTTATAGTAATAGTAGCGGTAGTGGAAGTAGTAGTAGTAGAAGAAGAAGTTGTAGTAGCAGTAGCAGTAGAAGTAGTAGTAGTAGTAGTAGTACTACCAGTAGTAGCAGTAGTAGAAGTAGTAGTTGTAGTGGTAGTGGTCGTAATAGCAACCCGAGTAGTAGTAGTAGTAGCAATAGTAGTAGTGCTAGTGCTAGCAGCAGCAGCAATAGTAGTGGTGGTTGTTGTTGTGGTAGTTGTGGTAGTAGAAGTAGTACGTGAAGTAGTAGCATAAGTTTTTGTTGTCGTCATTATTGTTGTAGAAGTAGTAATAGTACAAGGGGCTGCACTAGTATTAGTAGTAATTGTAGTAGTAGCGGTCGAAGTAGTAGTATTAGTAGTAGTAGTAGGATTAGTAGTAATTGTAGTCGTAGCAATAGTAGCAGCAGTAGAAGTAGTAGTAGTAGCTGGTCTTGTAGCAGTAGAAGTAGTAGTACTATTAGCAATAGTAGTAGAAGTTGTAGTAGTGGTAGCAATAGTAGAAGTAGTAGTAGTAGTAGTTGCAGTAGAAGTTGTAGTAGTTGTAGTAGGTGTAGGAGCAGAAGTATTATTAGTAGTAGTACTGGGAGTATTAGTAGTAGCAGTAGTAGCAGTATAAGTAGCAACAGTAGAAGCAGTAGTAGCAATACGAGAAGCAATAGTAGAAGCAGTACTAGCAGTACTAGTTGTAGTAATTGTAGTAGGAGTAGGAGTAGTAGAAGTTGTAGTACTACTAGCAGTAATTATAGTAGTAGTAGTAGAAGTAGTAGTCATAGTAGAAGCAGTAGGAGTAGTATTAGGAGCAGTAGTAGTAGCAATAGGAGAAGTTGTATTAGTAGTAGGACTAGCAGCTAGAACAACAATATTAGTAGTAGCTTCAGTAGTTGAAGTAGCAAGAGTAGTAAGAGTAGAAGTGGCAGTCATAGTAGTAGTAATAGTAGTTGTTGGAGTGGTTGTTGTATAATAGTAGTAGTACTATTAGTAGTAGTAGTAGTAGTAGCAGCAGCAGTAGTAACAGTAGTATTAATAATAACAGTAGTAGTAGTAGTAACATTAGTAGTAGTACTATTAGTAATAGTAGTATTTTTAGTAGGTGTTTTAGGATTAGTAGTAGTAGTAATAGAAGTAGATGTAGTATTAGTTCTGGTAGTAGTAGTAGTAGTTGTTGTTGTTGTTGTTGTTGTGGGAGTAGTAGTTGTAGTAGAAGTAGCAGTAGTAAAGTGGCAGTGGCAGCAGTTGTTGTACTAGTAGTAGCAGTAGTAGCAGATGTAGTAGTAGTGGATGTAGAAGTAGCCCTATCACCAGTTGAGGTAACAATAGCAGTAGTATTAGTCATAGTAGTAGTAGTAGCAGTAGTAGTAGTATTAGTAGGAGTAGAAGTACGAGTAGCAACGACAGCAGTAGCAGCAGATGTAATAGTAGTAGTAGTTGGAGTAGTAGTAGTTATGGTAGTAGTACAAGCTGTAGGAGTAGTAGTAGGAGTAGCTGTAGAAGTAGTAGTAGTAGTAATAATAATAGAAGTATCAATAGTAGTAGCTGTAATACTAGTAGTCATAGCAGTAGCAGTGGCAATAGTAGTAAGAGTAGTAATGGAAGTCG
This sequence comes from Trichopus zeylanicus subsp. travancoricus, assembly GCA_005019695.1. Classification (NCBI taxonomy): domain Eukaryota; kingdom Viridiplantae; phylum Streptophyta; class Magnoliopsida; order Dioscoreales; family Dioscoreaceae; genus Trichopus; species Trichopus zeylanicus. Next base: position 47,552 of record RXID01022262.1, read on the forward strand.
TAGTAGTTATAATAGTACTAGTAAGAGAAGTTGCGATAGTAGTAGTAGTAGCGGTAGAAGCAGTAGTAGTTGTCGTAGTAGTAGTAGTAGTAATAGTAGTAGTAGTAGTAGCAATAATAATATTAGTGGTGCTAATAATAGTAGTAATAGTAGTAGTAGTCATAGAAATAGTAGTAGTAGTAATAGTTGTCGAAGTAGTAGTAGTAGTTGTTGTTGTAGTAATATTTGTTGTTGTAGTAGTAGTAGTCGTAGTTCTAGTAATTATCACAGTAGTAGTACTAGAAGTTATGACCGCAACATTAGTAGTAGCAGTAGCAGCTGTAGTAGTTGTTGTGTTAATAGTAGTAGTAGCCACAGCAGCCGCAGCATTAGTGGCAAAAGTAGTATTACTAGCAGTAGTTGTCGCATCAGTTGTAGCAGCAATAGCAGCAATAGTAATAGTAGGAGGAGTATTCGTAGTAGCAGTGGTTGTAGTAGTAGTTGTAGAAGCAGCATGAGTGGCAGTTGTAGTAGTAGTTGTTGTAGAAGTAGTAGTGGTATCAGAAATAGTATTCATAGTAGCAGTAGTGGTAGTAGTAGTTCTAGCAGTAGCAACAGTAGTAGTTGTTGTAGTAGTAGTAGTAATAGTAGTGGTAATCATAGTCGTAGGTGGAGCAGGAGTTGCAGTAGTAGCTGTAGTAGTAGTATTAGTAGTAGTAGTAGTAGTAGTAGGAGATGGAGTTGGAGTAGGAATAGTAGTAGTAACAACAGCAGCAGTAGTAGTAGTACAAGCCGTAGTAGTAGTAGCAGTCGCAGTAGTAGTAGTTGTAATAGCAGCAGCAATAACAACAGTAGTAGCAGTAATAGCAGTAATAGTAGTAACCATAGCAGAAGTAGAAACAGTACCAGTAGTAGTAGTAGAAGTAGCAGCAGCAGCAGTAGTAGTAGTAATAGCAGCAGTAGTGGTAGTAGTTGCAGTAGTGGTAGCAACAAAAGTAGAACTAGTAGTACTCGTTGTGGTAGTAGTAGCAGAACTAGTGACAATAGTAGCAGCAGCTGCCGCAGCTGTAGTAGTAGTAGTAGTAGTAATAGCAGGAGTGCCAATAGTAGCTATAGTAGTAATAATCGTAGTAGTAGGAGAAGCAGAAGAAGTAGTAGCAGTAGTAGTAGAAATGGTAGTAGTAGTAGTAGTAATAGTAGCCGCAGCAATAACAGTAGTAGCAGTAGTAGCAAAAATGGTTAAAGAAGAACTAATAGTAGTAATAGCGGCCGCAGCAATAGCGGTAGTTGCAATAGTAGTAATAATTATAGTTGTAGAAATAGAAGTACTAATAGTAGTAATTGTAGTAGTAATTGTAGTAGTTGTAGTAGGCGTATCAGAAGTAATATTGGTAGTAACTATTGTTGTTGTGGTTGTAATAGTAGTAGCAGTTGTAGTACTTTTAGTAGTAGTTGTAGTAGTAGCTGTAGCAGTAGTACTAGTAGTAGTAGTAGTACAAGTAGTAGTTGTTGTTGCAGTTGTAGTCGTAGTAATAGTAATAGTAGTAGCAGTAGTAGTAGCAGTAGTAGTAGTAGTAGTAGTAGTAGTAGAAGAAGAAGTAGAAGCAGAAGTAGTAGTAGTAGGAGGAGTAGTAGAAGTAGTAGCAATAGTAGCTATAATAGTTGTAGTAGTGTAGTAGTAGAAGTAATAGCTGTTGTTGTAGTAGTAGTAGTAGCTGTAGTCGTAGTAGCAATAGTAGTAAGTGTAGTAGTGGCAGTCATAGTAGTTGTAATAGTAGTAATAGGCGTGGTCGTTGAAATAGTAGTAGTAGTAGCTCTAGTTGTGGTAGTAGTAGCAGTAGCAGTAATAATAATAGTAGTAGTAGTAAGAATAGTTGTAGTACTATTCGTAATAGTGGTATTTATAGTAGGTGTAATAGGAGTAGTAGTCGTAGTAGTACAAATAGTAGTACTAGTAATAGTAGTAGATGTAGAAGTAGTAATAGTAGTGGTAATAGTAGTAGTAATAGTAGTGGTAATAGTAGTAGTAGTAATAGGAGCAGAAATCATAGTTGTAGTAGTTGTTGTTATTGTTATTGTTGTTGTTGTAGTAGGGGTAGTAGTAGTCGTAGTAATAGTAGCTGCAGCAACAGCAGTAGTGGTTGTAAGAGTAGTAGCAATAGTAGTAGCAGTAGTTGTAGTAGAAGTCGTATCAACTATAGTAGTAGCAGTAGCAGTAATAATAACAGTAGCAGTAGTTATTGTGGCTATAGCTGTAGTAGTAGTATAAGTAGTAGTAGTAGTAGTAGTCGCAGTAGCTGTAGCATTAGGAATAGTAGTAGTCATAGTAGTGGTATCATCAGAAGTATTAGTAGCGGTAGTAGTAGTAGTTGTAGCAGTAGAATCAATAGTAGCACTAGTAGTTGTAGTCATAGTGGTAGTAGTAGTAATAATAATAGTAGTAGTACTAGTAGTAGCAGTCGTAGTACTAGCAACATCAGTAGTAGTAGTAGCAGTAATCATTATAGTTGTAGCATTAATAGTAGAAATAGTAGTAGATGTAGTATCAGTTCAAGTAGCAGAAGTAATTATAGTAGGAAAAGAAGTAGTAGTAGCAGTAGTAGAAGTAGTAGCAACAACAGTAGTAGTAGAAGTATTCGCAGTAGTAGTAGCAGTAGTGGTGGTACTTGTAGTAGTAGTAGCAGCAGTAGAAGTACTAGTAATAGTACTAATTATGGCAGCTATAGCAGTAGCAGTATGGGTAGAAGTAATAGTAGTAGCAGTAGCAGTAGTAGCAGTAGCAATAGTAGTAATAGCAATAGTTACAGTAGTAGTAGTAGCAGTAGCAGCAGCAGGAGGAGTAGTAGTAGTAGTAGTAGTTATTGTTGTAGTTGTAGTAGTAGTTGCTGTAGGAGCTGTAGTAGTACCAGAAGTCGAAGTAGTAGCAGTATTAGCAATAGTAGTAACAACAACAGTAGTAGTCGTAGCAGTAGCAACCATAGTAGCAGTAGTAGTAGCAACAGTAGTGGTAGTAAGATAAATAGTAGGAGTGGTATTAGTTGTAGAAGTAATAGCAACAATAGTAGTACTAGCTATAGAAGTAGCACCAGTAGTTGTAATAGCATTAGTGGTAAAAGTAGCTGTAGTAGAAGCAACATCAGAAGTAGTAGTAGCTATTGTAGTAGGAGCAGCATTAGTAGAAATAGTAGTAGCAGTAGTAGTAGTAGTAGCTATAGTAGTAGTAGTAGTAGTAGTAGTAGCAGTAGTAGTAGTATTTGTACTAGCAGCAGTAGCATTAGTAGAAATAGTAGTAGCAGTAGTAGTAGTAGTAGTAACTATAGTAGTAGTAGTAGCAGTAGCAGCAGTAGTAGTAGTATTTGTACTAGCAACAGCAGTAGCAGTAGTAGTAGCCATAGTAGTTATTGAAGTCACAACAATTGTAATTGTAGTAGCATAGGTAGTAGCGGCAACAGCAACAGAAGTTATAGTGTTGTAGTAGTGCAAGTAGTCGCTGTTGTAGTAGTAGTATAAGTAGTAGTAGGATTGGTAGAAGTAGGTATAGCAGTAGCAATAGTAGCAATTGTAGTAGTAATAGCATTAGCAGTAGTAGTATCAGAAGTAATAGTAGTAGTGGTGGTAGTTGTAGTAGTAGAGGTCGTGATAATAATAATAGTAGTTGTAGTAGAAGTAGTAGCCATCGTAGTTGTGGTAGCATTAGCTGTAGTAGTGGTTGTCGTAATAGTAGATGTAGTCATTGTAGTAGTAGCATTCGTAGTAGTAATAATAGTAGTAGTAGCCGTACTTGTAGTAGAAGTAATTATAAGAGGAAACGAAGAAGTGGTAGCATTAGCGGTAGTAGTAGTATTACTAGTAGTAGTTGTAACAATAGTAGTAGTTGTAGTAGTAGTTATAGTAGTAGCAGACGTACTAGCAGTACTAGTAGTAGTAGCAGTTGTAGCAACAGTAGTCACAGCAATAGTATGAGTAGAAGCAGTAGTAGTTAAAGTAGTAGTAGTGGTATTAGTAGTAGTAATAGTCACGATAGTAGTAGTAGCAGTAGTTGTAGCAGGAGCAGAAGTTGTAGTAGTAGTAGCGTTAGCTGTGGCAGTAGTAATAGTAGCAGCAGCAGTAGTAGTAGTAGTAGTAGTGTTAGCAAGAGTAGCAATAGCAATAGTAGCAGTTGTAGCTGTGACAGCAGTTGTTGTAGTAGTAGTAGTAGAAGCAGTAGAAGAAGGAGAAGCAACAGTCGAAGCAGTAGCAGTAGTTGTTGGAGCATTAGTGTTAAAAGTAGCAGTAGTAGTCGCAGCAGAAGTAATAGTAGTAGTACTGGAAGTAGCAGCATCATTAGTCACAGTAGTAGTAGCAGAGGTAGTCGTAGTAGTAGCTGTAGTAGGAGTGGTAGTAGAAGTAGTTGTAGCAGTAGTTGCAGCAGTTGTAGTAGTAGATGTAGTAGTAGTAGTAGGAGTAGAAGTAGGAGTAGTTGTAGCTGTAGTAGTTGTTGTTGTAGCAATAGAAGTAGTAGTGGAGTAGTAGTAGTAGCAGTAGTCGTAGTTGTCGGAGAAGGAATAGAAGTTATTATTCTGGGAAAAGTAGTAGTAGTAGTTGTAGTAGTAGTAGTAGTAGAAGTAGTGGTAGTAGTAACAGCTGTAGGAGTCGTAATCGGAGTAGCAATTGTTGTAGTTGCAGTAGTAGTAGTAATAGGAGTAGCAGTAGTTGTAGTAGTGATAATAGTAGTAGTATTAGTAGTAATAGTAGTCGTAGTAGTAGTAGGAGTAGTGGTAGGAGTTGTAATAGGAGTAGGAGTAGCAGTAGAGGTAGTAGTGGTTGTAGTAGTAATAGTAGTATTAGTAGCGACAGTTGTAATAGTAGTAGTATTAGTTGTAGTAATAGTAGCAGCAGCAATAGTAGTTGTCATAGTTTTAGTTGTAGCAAAAGATGCAGTAGGAGTAGTAGTATAAGTTGTAGTAGTAGTAGTAGCAGCAACAGTAGCAACAGTAGCAACAGTAGTCATCGTAGTAATTGTAGTTGTACTAGGAGTAGTAGAAGAAGTAGCAATAGAATTTGTAGTAGTAGTAGTAATAGTAGTAGTAGGAGCAGTAGTTGTAGTAGTAGTAGGGGTAATAGTAGTAATAACAGAAGTATTAGTAATAATAATAGTTGCAATAGTAGTAGTTGTAGTAGTAGTGGTAGTAGTAGTACTAGTAGTAGTAGTAGTCGTACTAGTTGTAGTAGTAGCAGCAGCAGTAGCAGCAGCAGTAGTAGTAGTAGCAGTGGTAGTAGTATTAGGATTAGTAGTAGCAGTAGTATTTGTTGTTGTTGTAAGAGCAGCAACAGCAGCAGTTGTAGTAGTAGTAGCAGTAGTCGCAGCAGGTGTGGTTGTAGTAGCACTTGTAGTAGCGGCTAGTGGTATTGTAGTAGTAGTAGTACGAGTAGTAGTAGCAACAGCAGCAAAAGTAGTAGTTGTAGTAGTAGGAGTTGTAGCAGCACAAACAATAGTACGAGTAGTAATAGTAGTAGTAGTAGTAGCAATATGAATACTAATAGTAGTAGTAGTAGTAGTAGTAGTAACAGTCGTAGTAGTGGTAGCATTTGCATTAATAGTAAAAGTAGTCATAACAGTAGTTCTAGTCATTGTAGCAATAGCAATCATAGTAGTAATAGCAGCACTAGTAGTAGCAGTACTAGTAGCATAAGTAATTGTAGTTGGAAAAGAAATAGTAGTAGTAGTAGCAGAAGTAGTAGCAGCAACAGTAGTAGTAGTAGTAGCAATAGTAGTAGGAGTAGTTGTAGAAGTAGTGGCAATTGTAGTAGTAGTAGTAGTAGTAGTAGTACTAGCAGTAGTAGGTATAATAGCAGTTGTAGCAACAGTATGAGTAGAAGTAGCAGTAGTTAAAGTATTAGTTCTAGTAGTACTATTACTAGGAGTAGTATTAGTAGTAGTAGCAGTAGTAGTAGTAGCAGAAGTTACAGTAGTAGCAGCAGCAGCAGCAGCAGTAGTAGCGATAGCAGTAGTAGCAGCAGCAGGAGTAGTAGTAGTAGTAATAGCTGTTGCAGTGGTATTAGCAGTCGAAGTAGTTGTAATAGTAGTAGAGGTTGTAGTAGTGATAGTAGTAGTAGTAGTAGCAGCAACAGCAATAGGAGTAGTTGTAGCAATAGTAGTACCTGCAGCAGTCATAGTAGTCAGAGAAGGAATAGCAGTTGTTATTGTGGGAGAAGTAGCACTAGTAGTTGCGGTTGTAGTTGTTGTAGTTGTTGTAATAATAGTAGTCGTAATTTTAGTAGTAATAGTAGTAGTAGCAGAAGTGGTAATAGTAGTAACAGAAGTGGTAATAGTTGTTGTTGCTGCTCCTCCTCCTCCTCCTCCTCCTCCTCCTTCTCCTCCTCCTTCTCCTCCTCCTCCTACGACTACTACTACTATTTCTACTACTATTTCTGCTACTACTTCTACTGCTACGACTGCAACTACTACTACTTCCACTACTACTCCGACTACTACTACCACTACTGCTATTACTACTACTACGACTACCAGTATTACTATTATTACTACTACTCTTACTACTACTGCAACTACTACTACTACAATAACAACAACTGCTGCTGCTACTACTACTACCTCCACCACTACTGCTACTACTCTTACTTCAACAAATTTTACTACAACTAGAACTACTAATATGACAACTACTCTAACTGCTACTACTACTACACCAAGTCCAACTGCTACTCCTACTCGTACTACTACGAGTACCACTACTCCTAAAACTGCTAATACTAAGCCTAGTACTACTACTACTGCTACTGCTACTACTGCTACTATTACTACTGATACTACTAATATTACTACAACCCCGACTACTACAACTTCCACTATTACTCCAACTCCTACTCTTACTCCTACTACTACTTTGACTACTCCTTCTGCTACGACTGCTGCTACTACTCCTACTCCTACTTTCGCTACTTCTACTACTGCTGCTACTACTACTTCTACAACCACTCTTACTCCAATTCCTACTACTATTACTATAACTAACAATAGTATTACTACTACTACTGATGCTGCAACAATCACTACTACTACTACTACTATTATCACCACTATTATTACCACTACTCCTCCTACTTCTACTAGTGCTACGACAGCTTCCATTGCTTCTACTACTACTCCTCCTCCTCCTGCTACGGCTAGTACTACTAACACTACGCCAACTATGCTGCTCTTACCTCTTCTACTTCAACTACTGATACTACTACTGCTCCTCCATCTACTACTACTACGGTTGCTACCAGTACTACTACTACTACTACTACTACTACTACTACTACTACAACGACTACTGCTACAACAATTACTACAACAACTACTACTACTTTTGCTACTGCTATTACTTCTGCTACTACCACTACTACTACTATTACTACTACTACTACTACGACTACTACTACTACTACTACTACGACTACTATTTCTATGACTACTACAACTACTACTACTTCTCATCCTACTACTACTTCTACTACAACTACTGCTACTGCTACTGCTACTACTACTATGACTACTACTGCCATTGCTACATCTGCTACAACTGCTGCTACTATTACAACTAGGTGCTACTTCCGCTAGTACTGCTACCACAACTACTACTGTTCCTACTGCTACTACCTATACTACAGCTTCCCCTACTCCTAATACTACCGCACCAGCTACTACTACTCCTACTCCTACTTCTACTACTACTACAACCACAACTACTACTACTGATACTCCTACTATTAATGCTACTACTACTTCTTCTACAACTACTGTGGCTACTTATGTTGCTATTAGTACGACAGCCACTACTACTGTTGCTACTACTACCACCTACCACTCCTACTACTTCTATAGCTAGTACGGCTGTTTCTACTACTACTACTACTACCACTATTGCCACTAGTTTTGCAAATATTGCGACTACTACTAGTACTACAACAACAACAACAACAAGTACTACTACTACTATAACAACAACAACTACTGCTGCTGCTTTTGATACTACAACAACTGCAACAGTGACTTCTACTACTACTACTGCTGCTGCTGCTTATTCAAGTACAATAGCTACAGCTTCAAATACAACATCACCTTTTAAAATTTTTGCTACTATTACTGATACTAGTACTACCACTACTATTGCTACGAATACTACGTCTACTACCACTTCTACTACTACAGCTACAACAAACTACTACTACTACTTTTGCTACTATTACAACTACTACTACAACAACTACTGCTACTATTACTACTAATACTAATTCTACTACAACTACTACTACCACCACTACTATAACTACTACAACAACAACAATTACTACTTGTACAACTATGGCTTCTACTGCTACTACTATTACAACTAGTAGTACTTCTATTACTAATACTACTTCTACAACTACTACTGCTATTGCTTCAAATACGTCTTCTACTTTTATTACTTCTGCTATACTACTGCTACTACTACTACCACTACTACTACTTCTAGTACCACTTCTGCTACTAATATTCTAGTAAAAGGACTCTTCCGACCAATAAAAATCCATAATTTCAGCAAAGTTCTTTCTTTATTTCATTTTTTCTTTATTAAATGTAAAATAAAAATATATATCTGTAATAGATATAGAATTTTCATATATTTCAAATAAATATTATTTATTATGCTTCTAGTACCACTTCTGCTACTAATACCTACTATGACTACTACAACTACTACAACTACTGTTACTGGTACTACTACTACTTCTCCTACTACGACTGCTACTACTACTACTACTGCTACTAATACTACAACTACTATTGCAACTCTTACAATGGCTACTCCTACTATTTCTACAACTACAATAACTACTACCACAACTACTACTACTACTACCACTGCTACTACTACTTCTCCTACTTTAACTACTACTACTAATACTATTGCCACTATTGCTGCTACTATGACTATAACTACTACAACAACTACTAATAAAGCTACTACTACTATTGCTACTACTGCTACTACTACTACTAGTACTGTAGCTACCACTATTACTACTACTACTACTGCAGCTGCTGCTACAACTACTACTTATCCTACTACTACTACTTCTGGTACTACTATTTCTAGAACTAATACTACTATTACTGCTACTACTGTTGTTGCTACAATGACTAATGGTACTTTTACTACTACTACTACAATTATGCTAGTACTATTGCGGTTGCTATTACTTCTACTAATACTACTACTACAACAACTACTACTGCTACTGCTACTACTATTACTACAACTGCTACTACGGCTACTACAACAACAACTACTCCTACTGCTACTACCACCGCTGCTACTCATCTGCTGCCGTAACTTCTACTACTACCACTACAACTACTGCTACTGCTACTACTACTACTACTACTACTACAACTACTACCACCACCACCACCAGTACTACTACTCTTGCTACTACTACTGCTACTACTACTACAACTACTACTGCTGCTACTACTATTTCTCCGGCTCTTATTACTACTGCTACTACTACTGGCGTTACTACTAATGCCACTAGTACTACATCCACTACCTTTACTATAACAACTACTGCAACTACAACAACAACTACTACTACTCCAGCTGCTGCTCGTACTACTGCTACTACTGCTACTGCTGGCACTACAACTACCATTACTACTACATACACTACTACTACTACTGCTCATGCTACTATTACTATTGTTGAAACGGCTGCTATTTCTAGTACTACAACTCCTACGACTACTCCAACTGCTACTACTATTGCTCTACTACTACTACTACTACTTATACAACTACTACTTCTACGACTGTTGTTGCTACAATTGCTCTACTACTACTTCTACTAGTACTCTGGCTACTACAACTACTATAACTACTAGTACTCCGGCTACTGCAACTACTATAACTACTATTATTTTTACTAATGATACTCCTATTATTACTACTCCTACTACTACTCCAACTACTACTATTACTTGTACTAATATTACTGGCACTAATACTCTTACTATTGCTAATACAACTGGTACTACTACTACTACTGTGACTATTGCAACTACTACTGTTGCTACTACTTTTAGTACAACCACCACCACCACCACCACCACCATCACCACCACCACCACCACCACTACTACTACTACTACTACTACTACTACTACTATTATTGCAACTACTGCTACTATTGTTACTTGTACTGCTACTTCAACTATAACTACCACCACAACTACTACTACTACTAATGCTACTACTACTCCTACTTCTGCTACTAATGCTACTACTTCAAGTAATACCACTACAACTAATACTACTACTGCTAATCCTACTACCATTACTACTACTACTGCTTCTACCGCCACTTCTGCAATGACTATTGCTACTACTACTATTTCTACTACTAGTATTGGTACTACTACAACTACTAGTAGCAGTTCTTTTGCTACTATTACTACGACTGTGACTACTATTGCTACTTCTACTACTACTACTACTAATACTACTGCTACTACTATCGCCACTACTGCTACTTCTACTGCTCCTACTACTACTACTGCTGCTAGTGCTACTACGACTACTACTACTTCTACAACTACTACAACAACTACTACTTCTACAACAATAACAACTACTGCTACTACTACTTCTACTACTACTAATATGACTAATACTTCAGCTACTACAAGTGCTGCTACTACTATTGCTACTACTGCAAATACTACTATTACTACTATTGTGGCTCCTCCTCCTCCTACTACTACTACTGTGGCTTTTGCTACTACTACTACTACTACTGCAGCTTCTGCTACTATTACTACTACCATTGCGGCATCCGCTACTACAAGTACAACTACTACTACTTCCGCTACAACAACTACTATAGTTTTGGTTACAACTACTACTATAGCTACTCCTACTACTTCTATAGCTACTACTGCTAGTACTACTTCTACTACTACTACTATTGCTTCTACTGCTATTGTTACTACTACTGCTACTACTGCTACTACTACTGCAACTACTATTTCTGCCACTGCTACTAGTGTTCCTCCTACTGCTACTACTGCCACTACTACTACTACTACTGCATCTACTACTACTTCCACTGCTACTATTGTTACTCCTACTGCTACTACTACTATGACTACTACTACAACAATTGCTACTTTTACTACTACAATACTGCTACTACTACCACTACTACTACTAATACTATCACTACCGCAGTTGATATTATAACTTCTGCTACTACTTCTACTACTACTACTACTACTACTACTACTACTACTACGACAACTACTACAATGATTGCTACTTCTACTACTACTACAACTACTACTACTACCAGTACTACTAGATATACGACGGCTACCGCAATTGCTATTACAACTTCTGCTACTACTTTTACTACAGCTACTTCTTCTACTGCTACTGCGGCTGCTACGACCGCTACAATTACAACAACTACTACTACTTGTACTACTTCTGCTACTACTGCTACTTCTACTTCTGCTACTACTGCTACTACTGCTACTACGACTACTACTACTTCTGCTACTATTGCAACTACTACCACTACTACTTCTACTACTACTATTACTAATACTACTACAGCAATGACTACAACAACAACAACAACTACTACTACTACTACTACTACGGCTACTACTACTACCACTACTATGACTACTATTTCTTCTAGCATTGCTACTACTACTAGTATTGCTGCTAATGTTGCTACAACTACTACAACTATTGCTATTTTTACTACTACAGCTATTACTACAACGACTTCAAATTCTGTTACTACTAATACTACCTCTACTACTTTCACTACTACTACTTCAACTACTACTGCTACTACAACTTTTGTTGATTCAACAGTAACTGTTGGTTCCATTACTCGCACTACTTTTGCTGCAACAGGTACTGCTACTACTACGTATACTACTTCTACTTCTACTTCTACTCCGACAACTACAACTAATGCAACTTCTTCTCCTACTACTTCTATTACTACCACTGCTACATCTATCGGTATGGTATCTACTGCTACTACAGCTTCTACGATTTCAACTACTGCTTTTGCTACTATGACTACTACTGCTACTACTACTACTACTTCTACTACAACTTCAACTACACCTACTTTTACTACTGCAACTACAGCAATTATTGCTACTACTACTATTGATGCTACTTCTACTACTACTATTGATGCTACCACAACTACTACTACTACTGCTATTGCTGCTACTACTACTGCTGCTATTATTACTACTGCTGCTACTATTGCTACTACTACTACAACAGCTACTCCTACTAATACTACTACTACCACTAATACTACTCCTACAACTTGTATTACTACTACAAATGCTGCAGCTACTTCTACTACTATTACTTCTACTACAACAACTAGTACTACTATGACTACTACTGCTTGGACTACTACTTCTGCTACTACTATTTCTAGTACTACTACTACTACTAGTACTACTACAACTGCTACCTCTACTACAACAACTACAACTACAACTGCTACCGCTACTACAACAACTACAACTACAACTACTACTACTACTACAACCACTACTACTACTACTACTACTATGCTACTTCTACTATAACTACTACTACTACTATAACTACTATTACTACTACTATCACTACTACTACTTCTATGACTACCGCTACTGCTACCACTACTATAACAACTACTACTACCACTGCTACTGCTACTACTTCTACTACTGTTCCTACTATTACTAATACTACTACCACTGCTACTCCTACTATTACTATTACTATTGCAAGTACTGCTACTACTAATACTACTACTATTACTACCACTACTACTACTTCTCCTACTACAACTACTATTAATATTGCTGTTGTTGTTGCTAATACTACTACTACTGTTGATGCTACTGCTACTGCTGCTTCTACTACCACTACTATGGCTACTATTACTTCTACTACTACAACAACTGCGACTGCTACTAATGCTGCCACCACATCTACTGCTATTGCTACGACTTCTCCTACTACTTATACTACTTTTACCACTATTGCTTCTACTGCCACTTCTACCATTACTACTATTACTATTGCTACAACAATTGCTACAACTAACTATGACTGCTACTTCTCCTACTTCCTCTGTTGCTGCTACTATGACAACTACTACTACTACTGTTGCTACAACTACTACTACTAGTACCCCGACTACTAAAACTACTACTACTACTTCTACTCCTACTACTTTCGCTACTGTTGGTTCTGCTATTACTATGACTACTGCAACTACAACTTCTACTAAAATCGCTCCAACTACTACTTCTACTGCTACGAGAACTACCACTGCTACTGCTACTACGACAACAACTGCTACTACTCCTACTGCTATGACTACTACTCCCGCAACTACTGCAGCTCTTGCTACTACTAATACTACTACCTCAATTGGTATTACTGATGCTCTAACTACTATAACTACTACTGCTACTTTTACTACTGCTACTACTATTGTTACTCCTACTACTACAACCATTGCTTCGACTACTGATACTACTCCAACTACTACTACTACTTCTGCTGGTACTTACACTACTAATTCTGCTGCTACTGCCGCTACCACTATTACTGCAACTTTTGCTAGTACTACTACTACTACAACTACTACAACTTGTGATATAACTATAACATCTACTACAACTACAACTACTACTACTTCGCTTACAACTACTACTACAACTACTATTGCGTCTACCACTACTGCTACAACGACTACAACTACTGCGACTATTATTACTTCAACTACTGATACTACTGTGCCCACTACCATTACTGCTACTTTTGCTAATACTGCTTCAACTACTACTACTGCTTCTACTACTTCTTCTGCTACTGCACCTACTACTACTATTACAACAACTACAACTACTATCGTGACTAACACTACGGCTACTACTACTACCATAGTTACTACTACTGCTGCTGCTGCTATTGCTACTACTACTACAATAGTTACTGCTATTCCTACTACTATAATTTCTACTACTATTACTACTGCCACTACTGCTACTATGACTACTGCTACACTAATACTGCTATTGCTATTGCCGCTACTACTGCTTCTATAATTGCTACTGCTACTATTACAACAACTACTATCACTACTACTACGATTACCACTGCTACTACAAATAGAAATAACAACAACTACTACTAGATCTTCTTCTCCTACAACAAGGATAACAACTACTATTACTACTTCGCCTACTACTACTACTGCAGCTGATATTGCTGCTGCTACAACTACTGCTATTTCTACTACTACTACTACTAATACTCCCTCTACTATGACTACTACTGCTCCCATTACCACTTCTGCTACTACTAATGCTACTGCTTCTACTACAATAACTACAAGTACTACTTCAACTACTTCTGCTACTACTACTACTACCACTCATGCTGCTATTGCTGCTACTCCTACTACTACTGCTACTACTACTATTAGTACTACTACTGCTACAGCTACGACTACTACTACTACTATTGCTACTACTGCTCCTGCTTCTACTACAACTATCAGTAGTACTACTGCTACTACTTCTGCTTCCCCTACTACTGCTGCTGCTGCTGCTGCTACTACTACTACTACTACTACTACTACTACTAATACTAATACTACATGTACCATTACTATTACTACAGCAACTACTACTTCTGCTGATGCACTAATGCTGCTACTTCTACTATTAGTGCAAGTACTACTACTAGAACTGCTGCGTCTACTACTTCTGTTACTATTGCTACTTCTTCTACTACTTCTGCTACTCCTCCTGCTACTACTACTACTACTACTTTTGCTACTACTATAGCTACTACTGCTGTGGCTACTACTACTACAACAACAACTACTACTACTATTATTACTACTACTAATGTTGCTGCTGCTTTGGTGCTGCTGTAGCTGTAGCTACTATTACTACAACTGCTGCTACTTCTTTCTCCTACTACTATTATTGTTACTACTATTACTATAATGAATAATACTACTACTAGGGCTATTACTACTAGTACTGCTGCTGCTACAATAACTGCTACTATTGGTACTACTACTACTACTACCCATGCTATCACTACTATAGTTACTACTACTACTGCTACTTCTGCTACTACTAGTTTTGCTACTACTAACACTACTACTACCATGACTACAACTACAAATGCCACTATTCCTACTTCTATTACTACTGTGGCTACTGTTACTACTATTATTTCTAGTAGTACTGATGCTGCTGCTACTGCTACTACTACTACTATTATTTCTAGTTGTAGCAGCAGTAGAAGAAGTAGAAGTTGGAGTAATAGTAATTGTAGTAGTAGTAGTAGTAATGGGAGTAGTAGTATGAGTTGTACTAGGTTTTGCAGTAGTAGTTGTAATAGCAGTTATAGTAGCTACAGTAGCAGTTGTAGTAGCAGTCATTGTTGTTGTTGTTGTAGTTGTAGTTGTAGGAGTAGTAGTGGTAGTAGTAGTAGT
>RXID01022266.1:0-12303 GCA_005019695.1 Trichopus zeylanicus subsp. travancoricus
TATTCAACGAGAGTCATTCTATCTACTGCCCACCAAGCTTTGAAATTCATGAAGGACTTGAATCGCATGCATGGTCGATGGTCGTCATTCTTACAGCAATACACCTATGTTTTGAAACACAAATCTGGACAAAAAAAATAAGGTGGCAGATGCTTTGAGCCGTAGGGCAGCCTTGATGGTAACTTTAAGCAACGAAGTTGAAGGGTTTGATTATTTGAAGGAATTGTTTGCTGAAGATGAATATTTTAAAGAGGGGTATAGAAAGTGCCAAGCAGGACAAAGAACTGATTTATATCTCCATGAAGGCTTTCTCTTTAAGGGTTCTCGTCTTTGCATTCCAAGGTGCTCCTTGAGAGAAAAGGTGGTGAAAGAGTTGCATAGCAGTGGCTTAGCAGGACATCTTGGGCGTGACAAGAGCATTGCACTAGTTGAAGAGCGCTACTACTGGCCACAACTTAAAAGGGATGTTGGTCGCTTTGTACAAAGATGCTATGTATGCCAAACAGCCAAAGGAAGCTCTCAAAACACTGGCCTTTATACCCCATTGCCTGTGCCAAATGCCCCATGGGAGGATCTATCGATGGATTTTGTTTTGGGCCTCCCCAGGACTCAACGAGGCTTAGATTCAGTATTTGTTGTTGTCAACAGATTTTCCAAGATGGCACACTTCATTCCATGTAAGAAAACCGCAGATGCAACAAGGGTGGCTAATCTATTCTTTCAAGAGATTGTAAGGCTACATGGAGTGCCAAAGACTATCACTTCTGATCGTGACAAAAATTTCTAAGTCACTTTTGGAAGACATTGTGGAAGCGATTTGATACGTCTCTACAATTTAGTAGTGCTTATCATCCACAAACAGATGGACAAACTGAAGTGGTGAATCGAACACTTGTAAACATCATTCGGTGTCTTGCAAGAGACAAACCAAAGCAGTGGGACTATGCCCTCGCACAAGCTGAATTTGCTTTCAATAACATGAAGAACAGGTCCACGGGAAAATCGCCATTTGAAATTGTCAATGGAAGAACACCAAAACACCCGCTGGATTTGGTGGTGTTGCCCAAATTACCAGGAACAAGCATAGCTGCAGACAATATGGCGGAGAGAATTATTGAAGTGCATACTGAGGTAAAGAAGAAATTAGAAGAATCCAATGCCAAATACAAAATTAAAGCGGACATTCATAAGCGTTCAAAAGAGTTTCAAGAAGGAGATCTGGTGATGGTGCACTTGAGGAAGGAACGGTTTCCAGCTGGAATTTACAATAAACTGAAACAGAAGAAAATTGGGCCACTGAAGATACTGAGAAAGATAAACAACAATGCCTATGTCATCGACCTCCCAAAGGATTTGGGGATCTCAAACACTTTTAATATTCAAGATTTGTTTGACTACTATGCCCCTGAGGACTGCACTTTACGACAAAGTAACTCGAGGACGAGTTCTTTACAAGAAGGGGACACTGATGTAGGACACTCAAAGGAAGTTCAAGAATATCAAAAGAAGCTAATTCAGAAGTCAAGGGGCCATGACAAATGATTTGATTCACTCTTCTATTTAAACTTAGGATTTACCTTACTTAGTACCTTTCTATCTTTAAAATTCTCTTTATTATGATGTCTTAGGTCTTATTCTCGGATTCCACCAACCCAAGACCAATTTTGGACTGAATCCTATTCAGTTTAGGACTTGGGAAGGATGAATCTTTATTTAGGATTTTATTTTCGTAGGTTAACTTATTTAGAACTTCTACCAACCCAATTAATGGGTTTAAACTGAGTTATATTCAGTTTAGGACTTGGAAAGCCAGAAACTTACTCAAATTGGATTTCTGGTATTTGTATAAATAGGGCTTCAGTCCTATGGATGGGGGACAACTTTTATTCTCAATAAAGTTCTACTTTAGTGAATTTTCTCTCTTCCTTGTGGGTTCAAGGAGTTCTTAACAGAGGCAACTGTGTTTTTCTCGTCTACCACGCTTGTTGCTACGTCAAAGACTGACTCAAATAAGACATCTACTAATTTAAGTCTTCTAGTAGAAGATAAATCTAGATAAAGATTAGGCCCACTAAATAACTTCCTAATATAATTAAGACTATCCGGAAAATCCGGATTTGAGACACCATAAAGCCAACAATCTCCACCTTGGCTCGAATCATCTTATTCTCTAAATTTGAATCTTCAATAGATGTCTTTGCCATTACCTCCTGGAATAGGATCAATGATCTTGAATATTGATCAAGTCCAAACCGAGCTTGAACTTGTGAATCTTTTGTAAAAAAATCTCGCCGTCTTCAATAATATCCTGAATAAAATGAAATCGGACATCTATATGCTTTGATCTGGCGTGGTACATTGGTTCTTCGCAAGGTGTATGGTGCTCTAACTATCGCAAAAAATAGGAAGAACATGTTGAGAAAAACCAATTTCACTTGCCAAACCTTTTAGCCATAGAGCTTTTTTGACGACTTCTGTAGCTGCCATATACTCAGACTCTGTTGTAGATAATGCTACAGTTGACTGTAAGGTACACCTCCAACTAATAGGTCCTCCACAAAGAGTGAAAAGATAATCAGTGAGGGATCGACGTCGATCAAGGTCTCCAGCATAGTCTGAATCGACGTAGCCAATAATTTTTGGCCTTATGCACTGTGTTCCTGTCGAAACATAAACCAATATTAAGAGTACCTTTGATATATCTTAATAGCCATTTCACAGCCTGCCAATGCTCTTTCCTGGATTTGTCATGTAACGACTAACAACGTTGACTGCTTGTGCAATATCAGGTCTTGTGCATACCATAGCATACATTAGACTTCCAACAGCACTTGAAAATGGGATGTTCTCTATGTATGCATGCTCTTCATTTGTAGAAGGATATTGTTGAGCTGAAAGCTTGAAGTGAGATGCCAAAGGAGTACTTACGGGTTTTGAATTCTGCATATGAAAATGAGAAATAATCTTCTCGAGATACTTGCTCTGTTTGAGCCATAATTTTCCATGCTTTCGATCTCGATCAATCTTGATGTAGGACAACTACATCTTTTTTCACAGTAAAATTAGAGATCCAGTCCAAGTTGAATTCCAACTCCAATTAGGATCCGTCAAGATTCGTACAGCTACAGTCCAAAGGCCATATCTCCTAAGATATTGATCCAAATTCAACAAATAACTATCCGTTGGAAAGCTGAGATCGATTCCTACAAGTCTCTTATTTACTATTTCGGTTAATTCCGATTTTATATTGATCAAAATTAAGATTTATTTATCAGTCCGAGTCAATAACAGTCCTAGCCCAATAAGGAATAGGATTTATATATCTTTATTTAAGATATGTTAAGTAGAATTCTTAGTAGAGTCTAAGTCCTATTTTTAGTCTATACCAAGTAGGACTCTAAGTTTATCAGAGGGCTATATATACAGCCCAAGGTTGTAACAAAAGGAAGAAGACTTTTCTATCAATAATATTCTCTTATTTTGGGTTTGTTCCCTTTTTATCTTCCTTGTGGATTCAAGGATCTATCGTGGTGAGAAGACGGTGATCTTCTTCCTATCCCTTGTGCCCCCTCCGGCTACATCAAGCGGATCTATCATTGCGAGAAGACGGTGATCTTCTCCCTATTCCTCATGCCTTCCTCCCGCTGCATCAAGTGAAGACGGTGATCTTCTCCCTATCTCTCGTGCTTCCTCCCTCTGCATCAAGAGAAGACGGCGCTCTTTCTCCGACCCCTCGTGCCCCCTCTTCCCGCTGCATCAAGTGGTATCAGAGCGACGTTGTTCCTGAGCTCAACTCCACTGATCGTAGTTGGTGGCAACAACTCCATGGACAGTGATCTAGGAGATTATCAAATTCGAGATTTGATCAAACAAAATTTTCTTGCTTCTATCACTAGGAAGTATGAAGCTTTGAAACAGATTGAAACTAAGAACCAAGTTCATCAATTGATCGTCGAAGAGGCTCGCGGTCCGATGTCTTGGAGATCAACAGACGAAGCTATTCAGGAAAACCAAAACCATGGTGAGGTGAATATTCCATACTTTCATGGCTATGAGAATTTATTTATTTGGATCGATAAAGTTGAGAAATTCTTTAAGTTTATGGAGATTCCTGAAGAGAAGAAAGTGAAAATTGTTGAATACAAGCTTGATGGTTATGCTTCATCTTGGTGGGAGCAAATTCAAGTCCAAAGAACACGTGAAGGCAAACCAAAAATTCGCTCATGGGTGAAGATGCTCAAACTATTCAATATAAAGTTCTCAAAAGGGGATCAAAATCAGGTAAAACAGATCTCTCATCCGAAGGCTTCTGGCATTGAAATCAATGGAGACAACCATGAGGTATTAATTCCACATCTTAGTAACTTTCCTCTAGTATTGAATTATCAAGTCAAAGAAGAGGCTGTGGATCGTGTGGAAGACAAACAAACTAGTGAAGAATTTATTGAGAGCCCCAAAGATTCTTTCTTTGATGAATTAGAAGATCATACAAAAGTAGCTTTGGATGTTACAGAAAATTTTCAAGATACTATCTATGAGAATTCATATGAATCAGTTGACAATCTTGAAGGCTGCAAGAAAGAGTTTTCTACTTGTGAAAATATTGACTGTGCTAGTCAAGATTATTCTTTGAAGTCATCAAAAGCCAACTCTCTTGAACAACTAGAGAAAATTTCTACAGAAGTTATCACTATGCAAGATTCAAAATTTGCAATGGCATATCCAAATTATTGTTGCAATTGTCAGCAAACTTGTGAAGAATACTTTCATTGCATTAGAACAAATCATAAGTTGGTGTGTACAAAAAATTTATTTCAAATAAGGTCAAAAGGAATCCTGCAAAAGTTCAAGTGGTTGTGTCGAAGGAAAATAGGAAATCAAAGTGCTGAAGATGTTACTCGAAGAAATCTTATTGGTTTACATCATCAAGTCTTATGTTGGAAAGAGTTCAAGGGGAGCACAACTGCACCAACGGAGACTCCAATCTTTGACTTGAGGACAAGTCTTTTACAAGTGGAGGGGTCTGATGTAGGACAACTACATCTTTTTTCACAGTAAAATTAGAGATCCAGTCCAAGTTGAATTCCAACTCCAATAAGGATCCGTCAAGATTAGTAAAGCTACAGTCCAAAGGCCATATCTCCTAAGATATTGATCCAAATTCAGCAAATAACTATTCGTTGGAAAGCTGAGGTCGATTCCTACAAGTCTCTTATTTACTATTTTGGATAATTTGGATTTTATATTGATCAAAATTAGGATTTATTTATCAGTCCGAGTCAATAACAGTCCTAGCCCAATAAGGAATAGGATTTATATATCTTTATTTAAGATATGTTAAGTAGAATTCTTAGTAGAGTCTAAGTCCTATTTTTAGTCTATACCAAGTAGGACTCTAAGTTTATCAGAGGGCTATATATACAGCCCAAGGTTGTAACAAAAGAAAGAAGACTTTTCTATCAATAATATTCTCTTATTTTGGGTTTGTTCCCTTTTTATCTTCCTTGTGGATTCAAGGATCTATCGTGGTGAGAAGACGGTGATCTTCTTCCTATCCCTTGTGCCCCCTCCGGCTACATCAAGCGGATCTATCATTGCGAGAAGACGGTGATCTTCTCCCTATTCCTCATGCCTTCCTCCCGCTGCATCAAGTGAAGACGGTGATCTTCTCCCTATCTCTCGTGCTTCCTCCCTCTGCATCAAGAGAAGACGGTGCTCTTTCTCCGACCCCTCGTGCCCCCTCTTCCCGTTGCATCAAATCTCCATACCGAGAATCTTTCTTGCAGCACCTAAATCTTTCATCTCAAATTCCTTTTTCATTTAAACTTTAAATCATTCAATAGAGATATGTCTTGAGTAGCGATAAGCAGATCATCAACATAAAGAAGTAATATAATAAACAAGTTATTGGCATGCATCTTAAAATAAACACAGCAATCATGTTTGCAGTGGATGAAATCTTGTCCCAGTATAAAACTGTCAAACCTTTTATACCATTGCCTTGGAGACTGTTTCAAACCATAAAGTGATTTATTTAACTTGCAGACAAAATTTTCCTTGCCTTCTTGGATGAACCCTTTAGGCTGTTGCATAAAAATTTGTTCTTCTAATTCTCCATGCAGAAAGGCAGTTTTGACATCAAGCTACTCTAACTCAAGATTATGAAAAGCAACTAAAGCAAGTAGAAAACAAATAGATATGTGTTTAACCACAGGAGAGAAAATTTCATTAAAGTCAACACCCTCCTTTTGTGAATACCCTTTTGCAACTAAACGAGCCTTGAATTTAACACCATCTATCTCAGAGAAATCCTCTTTCTTTCGAAATACTCACTTGCAACCAATTGCTCTTTTACCTTCTGGTAATTTCACCAGATCCCAAGTATGGTTCTTTTGAAGAGAATCCATCTCTTCATTCATAGTAGCTTGCCACTGAGAAGAATTCTTATCCTGCACTGCTTCTTCTTTATAGGAAGAAGGATCACCATTGTCAGTAACTAAAGCAAAAGCTATCATATCTTCAAAACCATACCTCTCAGGTGGCTTTATTTTTCTTTGAGATCTTGAAGTGGAGACTTTTCAAAAACTTGATTCTTAGAATTTTTTTGAGAGTTGGGCATATCTTGAATATCTTCTTCTGAAGGAACTACATGCTCCACCTCCACTTGCATTATATCATTGGGATCTTTCTTGAAAGCTTTTAGCATAACACTTTCATCAAATACTATGTCTCATCTCAATAATTACATTTGAAATAGTAGGATCCCACAAACGATAGCCTTTGACGCCTTTGGCATAACCCAGGAAAATACACTTTTTGGAATGTGCATCTAACTTATCCTTGACAACATGCACATAAGCAGGGCAACCAAAAATCTTTAAAGAAGAATAATTTGCAGGATGACCAGTCCATACCTCTTCAGGAGTCTTGCAATTAATGGTTATTTGAGGAGAGCGATTCACAATGAAGCATGCTGTATTGATTGCTTCTGCCCAAAAATCTTTATCAAGATTAGCTGTACTGAGCATACTACGTGTTTTCTCCAACAAGGTTCTATTCATCTTTTCAGCCACACCATTTTGTTGAGGTTTTCCTGGGATGGTAAAGTGGCGTTTCATGCCTTCATCTTCACAGAATTTGAGAAATTCTGTTGATTTGTACTCTCCGCCATTATCACTTCTGAGGTATTTGATTTTTCTACCAGTCCTTTTTTCAACTGAAGTTTTCCACCATTTGAAAACAGAAAACACTTTGGCTTTGTGATGCAAAAAATAAATCCACACTTTTCTGGAAAAGTCATCAATAAAACTGACAAAATAACGAGCACCAGATTTTGATGGAATAGGAGAGCACCACACATCAGAATGAATATAATCAATTAAGCCTTTAGTGCAATGAATACCGGTGTTAAACTTTACCTTGGACTGTTTACCATAGAGGCAATGCTCGCAGAAATCCAATTTGCATGAGTTGAGGCCTTTCAGTAATTTTCTTTTGTTGAGCTCACTTAAACCTTACTCACTCATATGACCGAGACGCATATGCCATAAGTGGGTCATATCAGAAGAAGAGGCCTGAGAAATTGCTGCTCCACCTGCAATGGTTTTTCCTACTAACTCATACAAATTTTCATGCTTTAGGCCCTTCATCACTATCAATGAGCCTTTAGCAACCTTAAGAACTCCACCTCCAGCAGAATACTTATAACCAGCAGAATCCAAAGCACCCAAAGAGATCAAATTCTTTTTCAAATCAGGAATATGTCTAACATCAGTAAGAGTTCTAATAATATTATCAAACATCTTAATTTTGATTGTTCCAATTCCAACAATTTTGCATGGATTGTTATTACCCATCAAAACCAAACCACCATCATAGGACTTGTAGTCTTCAAACCAATCCTTATTAGGACACATGTGGTAAGAACAACCAGAATCAAGAATCCAAATATCATGGTAACGATCAAAATTAGAACTAATAGAGAGAACGTTACCCAAATTATCATCAGAACTTCCTTCAACAACTGACACTTGTTCTTTGGCTTGCTCTTTAAATTGAGATTCTCTTTCTTTCTTTGCTTTGAGCTTCCAACAATCTTTAATTGCATGTCCCATCTTCTTACAATACCTGCAATTTATTTCTTTGGATTTGAATCTAGAACGACCTGTCCTTGATCTTTCTTTGGTACGACCTCTGACAATTAATGCTTCTGAGTGTGACACATCCCCTCCAATCTTTTTCAAATATTCATTAGATAGAAGGGCAGCAGAAATATCGTCAAATTTTAAATCCTTCCCATACATGAGAGTAGTTTTAAGATTCTCAAGAGAAGGAGGTAAGGACGATAATAAAATAATTGTCTTGTCTTCATCTTCAATTTTAACATCAATGCTTAATAATTGAGAGACAAGTTTATTGAAAGCATTAAGATGATCAACTATATTCGTAACTTCTGTCATTCGAAAATTGAATAGCTTCTGCTTAAAATAAACTGGATTTGAGATAGACTTACTCATATACTGTTTCTCCAACTTTTTCCATAACTCTGAAGGTGATGTTTCATCAAGAAATGGATAGAGTACCTCATCGGTAAGACTAAGGATGATTGTGCTATGTGCACTAGCCTTCTGGTTTTCCCAGACACTTTCAGCGACATCTTCAGGCTTGACGTCCTCCAATGTATTTCTCAATCCTTGTTGAGTAAGAATTGCATGAACTCTTGCTTGCCAAATAGGGAATCCTTGCTTTCCATTGAATTTCTCTATATCAAACTTCGTAGTAGACATATCGAACCAAGCTCTGATGCCACTTGTTGTGGAAAATATCAATATCCATCACAATTCACGATATAGATGAAGAATAGAAAAGAGGAAAAGATAGCACACAAGAGATATATGTGGGGAAGACGATCCAAAGGATATTGTATTGATGAGAAGAGAAAGAGAAGATTACAACGATGGAGACAAAACTCCAATATCACCAACTCTCACAAAAGACTAAGTAGCCTAACCGTCACAAGACGTATTGAGAGTATTAATCTATATATCTCTCTCTCATTCTGTATTGAAACCCTTACATCAATGGTGTATTTATAGATGTGGCCTAATGATGTTTGAGTCAAAGTAAAAGACTGACTCAAATAAGATATCTACTAATTTAAGTCTTCTAGTAGAAGATAAATCTAGATAAAGATTAGGCCCACTAAATAACTTCCTAATATAATTAAGACTATCCGGAAAATCCAGATTCGAGACACCATAAAGCCAACATAACAAATCCTCATGTCACAATTTTTGACTGCAGTAGATTCAACATGGATGCTTCTTTTATTTATTTTTCTTTTTTATAAAAAAAATATTATAATGAAGAATAACTTTTTTCAGATTTGCAACAAAAGTTCAACATTTTCAGAGGAAAGAACACGTGAGAACATTTCATGTGAGCAAGGTGCAATATCTCCTAAACATAAGCAAGTCCAGCACCAACAAATTCACAAGAGGTTCGAATATTCACAAGGTCTCGGAAATCCCGATCTCTCAAAAATGTGCAGCCACTTAGAATTTAAATGATGCTTCATGGATCCACCCTGTGATGTCCAGAAGTGCAAGAACAAATAATTACACAAACAAATAAATCCTTTATGGATATCCCACCATGTGATGAGGACAATCGATAATGGCTAGAGAGAAAGCACAAGCTTGAGATAGTGAGAGAGCCCTTGACAATGCAATGAGGATGGCAGAATTCCTTCCAATAGGTATTGCTTGGAATAATCTCGCGATAAAATGAATAACAAATTCTTGTTCTGAAGTACCAGTTCACCACATGCCTTCAGACAAGAAAAAATATGTTCTACATGAAAACTTAAGCAAGAATCAGAACCAAGTATCCAAATGAACGTGATTTCCTAGGTAGAAAGCCAAGTTAACAAACTAAGTTTCTCCCAATTCTTGTCATGTTTCTTTAAATGACCATCTGGCATCTGCAAATAGCTATAATGGTCTGGTATAATTTAGCACTATAATGTCTCGAATGAATTTTGGTTGTTAATCAGCAAGCCTTCTTAAAAGAGAAGTGGCAAGGTTACTGTTTATTTTTTATCCTTTAAAATAGATATCTTCTATAAATGAGTTCAAATAGACCTGCTTTTCAAGCAAAATCACCAATCTTCGAAATAGTACACTTAAGTTACCTAACAAAGAAATAGAAGTTTGGGGGAATAGCCATCTACAAGAATAAGACCTACAAAGTTATCCAACAAACCAACAAACCTATGCCATTTTATTGTGGGTCAAACAGCCCATTTATTGTCAGATAACTTTAGTTGCCAAATTTATCTTTTGATAAAAATAACATGTTAAGAGTTTAGAATTAAAAAAGAAAATATTTATTTCATTCTGCTAACTATTGGGTAGAAGTTTTCTTTTTTTCGAAAAAAAAGTTGTTTATTAGCTCCTGGTTTCCTACCATAAATTGCATCAAACAACTCTAGACAAGGTTGACTAGTTCCTTCCATGGGAACAAATTCATCTATTATCAGGTAGCCATAGTCTTTACTTCTCATGTAAGGTTCAGCCAATATTAACTTATTACAAAAATTAATCAAATAAGACATGGCGAACATTACACAAGAAGTGGTAAGCATCCTTATATATATATATATCATTACACAGCAATCTCATGGAAGTCAGCAATGTTAAGGAAATCCTTATATATAAAGAGTTTAGCAGGCAGAAAAGTTGTATTTGTCCAACTTGTGAAGCTATACAAGCACCAATATGAACAAGAGGGCCTTCTTTCCCAAGTGCAAGCCCACCTCCAACAGAGCCAATGCTTCCAAATATCTAAAGATGAGCAAGCACAAAGGAAAGGTTGAAGATGAACCTTTCCAATCAATGTTCTGAACAAAAAGGATTCCATGTGTATCAACCCCTGGATGGATATAAATAATATTTCCATCATAAGTATGGAGAAAATGTGATTGGTGTTGTAGTTAATTACTCCCTACCATTTAAATAGACTTTGATCTCAGGGATATACCAGACCCTCCTTCTGCTGGAGCAAATTGAGTGACGATAAATACAGAAGAAAATACCAATCCCAAATTATGTATTGCATATACCAAGAAACCATCAAAATATGAATGCTTTATAACAGGAAAGTTGCAGCATATTTCGATCCAGAAAAGTTTTCAACAGCTAGGTTTATGAAAATTGCAGCTAGTCCAGTGCCTGCAAGACACAAAAAAAACATAGTAACCAATCTAACCAATGATGTAAATGTCAAGTTATTGCAACATGCAACAATGAAGAATCATAGAGAGAATTTGTTAAAAAAGAGGCAGTCCAAAAAGATTGACAATTGATTATAACTATGTAAATACAAATTTACAATGAAGAAAAAAAATACTAGAACAAACTAACTTAATCCTAACACTAAATCCCTAGTGCTAATCAAATTACGTGAAAACAATATTAAAAATCATGGTATCATAAAATTACATGACAAAGGATGTCCACATCAGCATTCCCCAATTATGATAACTGGAACTATGTGAATAAGATCTAAAAAGGTGGGTAGTATATTGAAGTAAACAATGGAGAAGTTATGGTCAATACCAAGTTGTGCATCTATCGTGCTGGAACAAGAAGTGGCCAACAACTTTTTATGGTAAAACATGTATAAATCATAATGGCATGAATTGGATGATAGAAGAGAAGTGAACATTTATTGCTTGGGAATTTCAAAGCCCACAAGCTTAGAGAAGGAATGTGATGTTTGCATATATTCTGTACAATGATTATCAAAATTATCTGATCCCTGTCAGAGAGGCGCATTCCATACTAAGATTTGGAGCCCATCTAGGGAAACTCATATCAAGCAATGGCCTTGCTTATGCACAAGTTTAATATCCACTTAAATTAATTGAACTTTCACTATACCACTAAGTTAATGCCGACCATAGCACCATCTAGGGAAACTCATATCAAGCAATGGCCTTGCTTATGCACAAGTTTAATATCCACTTAAATTAATTGAACTTTCACTATACCACTGAGTTAATGCCGACCCATAGCAAATAGGGTATTTGAAGGTAAAATGGGATCAGAAGAAGAAGAAGAAGGAGAAGAAGAAGAAGAAGAAGAAGAAGGAGAACGAGCAGAAGAAGAAGGAGCAGAAGAAGAAGACGAAGAAGAAGAAGAAGGAGCAGAAGAAGAAGAAGAAGGAGCAGAAGAAGAAGAAGAGGAAGAAGAAGAAGAAGAAGGAGGAGCAGAAGAAGAAGAAGCAGAAGAAGAATAAGAA
>RXID01022270.1:2805-14260 GCA_005019695.1 Trichopus zeylanicus subsp. travancoricus
ACTACAACCTCTACTACTTCTACTTCTGCTACTACTATTATACTACTACTACTACAACTACTACTACTACTTCTGCTACTACTAGTATTTCTACTACTACTGCTTCTGGTGCTTCTACGATTGCTACCACTACTACTACTAATCCTCCTCCTACAACAACTACAACTACCACTACTACTCCTACTATACTACTCCCACAACTACTACTTCTCCTCTTACTTCTACTACTACTACTACTACTACTACTACTACTACTACTACTATTACTACTACTACTACTACTACTACTACTACTACTACAACAACAACTACTACACACAACTACTTCAGCAACGACTTCTACTGTTACTACAACTACTACTACTACTTGTACTACTACTATTGCTACTAGTTTTGTTGCTACTACTACTACTACTACTGTCGCTAACACTAGTACTACTACTCCTACACCTATTACTACAATACTACTACTATTACTACTGCGACTACTGCTACTACTACTACTATTACTGCTACTATTGCTACTGCTAATTTTGCTACTATTACTACTACTACTACTTCTTCTACTATAGATACTACTCCAACTATTGGGATTACTACTGTTACAACCACTACTGCTATTGCCACTATAGCTACTACCTCTATTGCTATTACTACAGCTTCTGCCACTACATCTATTGCTACTCCTACTACTCCTCCTCCTCCTACTTCTACTTTTCCTACTACTACTCTCACAACTACAACTGCACCTACTACTTCCCCTACTCTAATACTTGCTCCTATTACTACTCCAACTACTACTGCTGCTACTACTACAACGACTACTACTATTTGTACAACTACTACTACAACTACTATTACAACTACTTCTTCTACTACTACTACTGCTCCTACTACAGCCGCTAGTACTACTACTATTGCTACAACTTCTACTACTCTTGCTGCAACTCCGAGTACTACTACAATTACAAAGTCTACTACTACTACTACTACTACTACTACTAATACTCCTTCTGCTGCTACTACTACTGCTGCTGCTACTACAACTGCTACTACTACTGCCACTAGTGCTACTACTACTACTTCTACTCATAGACCAACTCCTACTCCTAAAACTACACCTACTATTACTTCTACTACTAGAATTACTACTACTCCTATTTTTGATACTACTACTATTACTACTACTACTACTATCACTTCTACTACTACTACTTCTACTACTACTACTTCTTCTACTACTACTAGTTCTATAACAACAACAACAACTACTACTATTACAACTATTGCTACTACTACTACTACATCTACTACTCCCGCTACTTCTACTACTGCTACTACTAGTATTACGACTACAACTACTACTATTACTACTACTACTAGTGCTCCTACAACTACTACCGCCACTACTACTACTACTGCAACTAATACTACTAATACTACTACAATTTCTACTACTACCACTCAAACTCCAACTCCTACTCCTACTACTATTCCAAATACTACTATTTCTACTACCATTACTACTGTTGCTGCTACTACTACTACTGCTACCGCTACTACTACTACCAGTACTCCTGCTACAACTATTGCTACTATCGTTACTACTGCTATTAGTACTATTGCTGTTGCTATTGCCACTGTGCCTACTACTCCAAGTACTCCAACTACTACTATTATGGCCACTCCTACTACTAGTACTATTGCTACTGCTAGTACTCCTATTACCAATCGTACTCCTACTCCTATGACTACTACTACTACTATTTCTCCTCCTCCTCCTCCTACTACTACTACAACTCCTAATCCTACTACTCCTACTACTACTACTCCTACTAGTCCAACTACCAATATTTCAACTCATACTGCCACTCCTACTCCAACTCCTAATCCTACTACTTCTACTACTGCTACCACTACTACTATTACTATTGTTACTATTATTACCACAACTACTCCTATTTCTACTACAACTATACTAGTCCTACTATTACTACTACTACTACTACTACTTTTACCACTACAAATACTACTATTACAGCTGTTGCTACTACTACTTCTATTACTAGTTCAACTGCTCCTACTCTAACTCCTACTGGTACTACTACTACGACTGCTCCGATTACTATTACTCCTACTCCTACTCTTGCTGCTACTACTAATACTACTACAACTAATACTAGTACTACTTCATCAACTACTACTAATACTACTTCTAGTTCCATAATAACTACTACTACTACTCCTACTCCTACTCTCGCTCCTTTCACTACTACTACAACTCCTATAACCAATACAACTACTATTACACCAAGTCCAACTCCTACTCAAACTATTGCTAGTACTACTACTACTACTATTACGACTACTACTCCTACTCCTACTCCTACTCGTACTACTGCTACTACTACTACTACTCCTACTCCAACTCCTATAGCTACATCTACACCTATAACTGCTACTATTACTATTACTTCCAACACTACAATTACACTACTACTAGTACTATTACAATGACTACTACTACTGTTGCTACTACTACAACTATAATTACTAATACTACTTCTACTACTATTAGTACTATTTCTACAACTACTACACCTACTATTAAAACTATTACTATTGCTATTACTACTACTACCACCACCACCAACACCACCATGACTACTACTACATTTTCTGCTGCAACTACTAATACTAATACAATTGCTACTACTTCTACTATCGCTAATAGTACTACTACTACTACAATGACTACTAACACTACTACTAGTAGTGCTGCTACTACTAATACTACTACTCCTACTATTGCTCCTACTACTACTCCTACTAGTAGTACTACTACTACTACAACTTGTACTACCACTCCTCTGACAAGTATAACTACTGCTACTACTACAACTACTACTACTACTACTACGCTGCTACTACTTCTACTACTATTATGACAACTGCTTCTATTGCTACTACTACTACAACTACTATTACTACTACTATGACTACTACTACTACAACTACTACTATTGCAACTGCTACTATTGCTACTACTTCTATTACTAGTATAAATTCTACTACTCCTACTCCAACTCCTATACCTACTACAACTCCTACTACTACTACTACAACCATTACTATAATTACTATTACACCCACTCTTACCCTTGCAACTACTACAAATACAACTACAACTAGTAGAAGTATTAGTACTTCTAGCAGTATTAATGACAGCAACAACAATAGTAGCAGTAGTAGTAGTAGTCATAGCAGTATCAGTAGCCACAATAGTTGTAGTTGTAGTAGTAGTAGTAGCAACTACTACTATAGTCTACTACTGCTATTGCTACTACTACTATTGCTACTATTATTACTATAGCAACTGCTACTACTACTACTATTACTACTACTACTACTACAACTAATACTACTATACTAGCACTACTACTACTACTCCAACAACTACTACTATTACAACTACTATTACTATACTAATACTACACTACTTACTACTACTAATAACTTACTTAAACTACTACTACTACTACTACTTACTCCTACTAACTCCTACTCCATACATACTACTACTACTACTACTACTACTACTACTACAACTACTCCTATTGCTACTACTACTAATCCTACTGCTACTACTACTACTATTGCTACTGCTGCTAATACTACTACCTCTACAACTATGACTGTTATTACTAATACTACTACTACTATAACAATAACTACTACCACTATTACCCCTACTCCTACTACAACTACTCCAACTTTTGCAACTTCTTCTACTACTACTACTCCTACTAATACTTCTATCGCTAGTAGTAGTTATAGTAGAAAAGTTGTAGAAGGTATGGCAGTAGCAGTACGAGGTGGAGTAGAAGTAGTAGTAGTAGTAATTTCAGCAGTAGTAGGAATGGTAGTAGTAGCAGCATTACTAGTTATAGTAGTAATACTAGTAATATTAGTAGTAATACAAGTAGTAGTAGTAGAAGTAGTTGTAGTAGCAGCAGCAGCAGCAGTAGCAGTAGTAGTAGTGGTAGCAATAGCAATAAGAGTAGTAGTTGTAGAGGTAGTAGTAATCGAGGTAGTAGTAGTAGTTGTTGTAGCAGTAGGAGTAGTAGCAGTAGCAATAGCAGTTGTTGTAGTAGTAGAAGCAATAGTAGTAGTAGTATTAGTAGTTGTAATAGTAGTAGTTGTTGGAGTAGTAGTAGTGCTAGTTGTAGTGGTTGTAGTAATAGTGTAGTAGTAGTAGTGGTACTAGTAATAATAGTAGTAGTAGTAGTAGTAGTAGTTGTAGTTGTAGTAGTAGTAGTTGTAGTAGTAGTAGTAGTTGTTGTTGTTGTTGTTGTTGTTGTTGTAGTAGAAGAAGTAGTAGTAGCAGTCGTGGTAGTAGTAGTAGTCGTAGTAATAGAAGTAGTCACAGTAGTAGTAGTTGGAATAGTAGTAGTAATCGAAGGAGAAGCAATATGAGTAGTAGTATTAGCAGCAGTAGTAGTGGTGGTGGTAGTATTAGTTGTAGTCTTAGCAGTAGTGGTTGTAATAGCAGTAGCGGCAGTAGTTGTAGTAACTGTCACAGTAGTAGTAGTAGTTCTAGTAGTAGTCGTATTAGTAGCAGTAACAATAACTATTGCTGCCATTACTACTACTACTACTACCATTAGTATTAGTAGTGGCAATAGTAGTAGTAGTAGTCGTAGCAGTAGCAACATTGGCAGTAGTTATAGTAGTAGTAGTAGTAGTAAGATAAGTAGTCGGAGTGGTAGTTGTAGTAGTAGCAGTAGCAAAAGTACTAGGAGTAGTAGTAGTAATAGTAGTAGCTATTGTAGTACTTGTAGTAGTCATTATAGAAGTAGTAGAAGTACTAGTAGTACAAGTAATAGTCGCAGCTATAGTAGTAGTAGCAGCAGCAGCATTACGAGTCGAAGTAGTAGTAGTTAAAGTACTCATAGTAGTAGTAGTATTAGTAGTTGTAGTATTAGCAGCAGTAGTAGCAGTAGTAGTAGGAGTAGTTGCTGTAGTAGCAACAGTTGTAGTAGTAGTAGCGATAGTTGTAGTAGCAACAGTAGTAGTAATAGTAGTAATACTCGCTGCAACAGCAGTAGTAGTAGCAGAAGTCATAGTAGTATTAGCAGTATTAGCAATAGCAGCAACAACAATAGTAGTAGTTGTAGTAGTAGCGATCGTAGTTGTAGTAGTAGTAGTTGTTGTAGAATAAGTAGCAGTAGAAGTAGTAGAAGTTGTAGCAATAAGGATAGTAGTAGTAGTAGTAGTAGTAGTAGTAGTAGTATTAGTACTAGTAGTATTAGTACTAGTAGTAGTAGTAGTAGTAGGAGTAGTAATAGTAGTAGTAGTTGTTGTTGTTGTTATAGTAATAGTAGTAGTAGTAGGAGTAGTAATAGTAGTAGTAGTTGTTGTTGTTGTTATAGTAATAGTAGTAGTAGTAATAGTAGTAATAATCGAAGTATTAGTAATACTAGTAGTTGTAGTAGTAGTAGTAATAGTAGTAGTAGTAGTAGTGATAGCTGTAGCAGCAGCAGCAGTAGTAGCGGTTGCAGTAGTAGTAGTAGCAATAGGAGTAGTTGTAGCAGTAGTAGTAGTAGAAGCATTCGTAGTAGTCATACTATTGGAAAAGTAGTAGTAGTAGTTGTTGTTGTAGTAGTTTTAGTTGTTGTAGTAGTAGTAGTCATAGTTGTAGTAGTAAAAGTAGTAGTAGCAGTAGTAGTAATAGTAATAGTAGTAGTTGTTGTAGTAGGAGTCCTAACAGAAGTTTTAATAGCAGTCATAGTAGTAGTCGTAGTTGTTGTATCTACAATAGTAGTAATAGTAGTAGCAGAAGTAGTAGTACTAATTGTAGTAGTAGTGGAAGTTATAGCAGTAGTACCAGTAGTCGTAGAAGTGGTAGTTGTAGTAGAAAAAGTAGTAGTAGTAGTAGTAGTAGTAGTAGTAGTAGTAGTAGAAGCAGTAGCAGTATAGTTGCAGTAATAGTAGTAGTAGTAAAAGTGATAGTAGCAATAGCAACAACAGTAGTAGTTATAGTAGTTGTAGGTGTAGTAGTAGTAGAGGTGATGGTAGTAGTAGTAGTAGTAGTAGCATTAATAGCTATAGTAGAAGTAGCAGTAGTAGTTGGAGTAGTAGTACCTATAGTAGTAGTTGTTGTTGTAGCAACAACAACAGCAGTAGTATTAGTAGGAGTAGCAGTAGTAGTACCAGTAGTAGTAGCTGAAGTAGTAGTAGTAGAAATAGTAGCAGCAGTAGTTGGAGTAGTAGTACCTGTAGTAGTAGTAGTTGTTGTAGCAACAACAACAGCAGTAGTAGTAGGAGTAGCAGTAGTAGTAGCAGTAGTAGTAGCTAAAGTAGTAGTAGTAGAAATAGTAGCAGCAATAGTTGTAGTAACTGTAGTAGTAGTCGTCGTAGTAGTAGTAGGAGCAACAGTTGTTGTTGTTGTAGTAGTAGTAGTAGTAGCAGTACTAGTAGTAGTAGTAGAAGTAATAGTAGAAGTAGTAGTTGTAGTACCAGTAGTAGTAGAAGTAGTAGTAGTAGAACTAGTAGTTGTAGTACTAGTAGTAGTCAAAGTAGTAGTAGTAGAATTAGTAGTACTAATAGTAGAAGTTATAGTAGTAGTAGAAGTAGCATCACGTGTAGGAAATGAAGTAGTAGATGTAGTAGTAGAAATAATAGAAGTAGTAGTTGTTGTCTAAGTAGTAGTAGTGCTAGTAGCACTAGCAGTAGTAGTAGCAGTTGCAGTAATAGTAGCATTAGTAATTACTTTTGCAGTAGTAATAGTATAGGTTGGAACACTAGTTGCATTAGTAGCATAGTAGTAGTATTTGCAGCAGTAGTAGCAGTTTTATTAGCAGTAATAACAATAGTAGTAGTACTACTAGTTGTAGTAGTAATAGTAGTAGTAGTAGTAGTAGCAATAGTAGTAGTTGTAGTAGTAATAGGAGTAGTAGTAGTGGTTAGGGTAGCAGCAGTTATTGTTGTATTAGTAGTAGTAGTAGAAGTAGAAGTTGTAGCGACAGCAGTAGTAGTGGTAGTAGTATTAGTAGCAGTAGAAGTTGTAGTAGTTGTTGGAGTAGCATTACATGCGACAACCGATGTAGTAGCAATAGTTGCAGTAATAATAGAAGTAGTATAGCAGTTTGAATAGTGGTAGTACTTGTAGCAGTAGCAGTAGCAGCAATAGCAGTAGCAATAATAGCTTTCGTAGCAGTAATAGTTATAATAATAGCTTTAGTAGTAGTAATAGTCATCATAATAGCTTTAGCAATAGTAATAGTAGTAGTTGCAACAACAGTAGTTGTTGTACTTCTACTAATAATAGTGGTAGTAGTACTAGTAGAAGTAGTAGTATTAGTAGTAGTAGTGCCAATAGTAAAAGGAGTAGTAGTAATAGTTGTAGTAGAAGTAGTAGTAGCAGTTGCAGCAGCAGTAGTACTATTTGTAGTAGTAGTAGTAGTGCCAATAGTAAAAGGAGTAGTAGTAATAGTTGTAGTAGAAGTAGTAGTAGCAGCTGCAGCAGCAGTAGTACTATTTGTTGTAGTAGTAGTAGTAGTAGTAGTAGTAGTAGTAGTAGTGGAAGCTGCAACAGTAGTAGTAGTAGGTGGAGGAGGCGGAGGAGTAGTAGTAGTAGGAGTAGTAGTAGGAGGAGGAGGAGGAGGAGTAGTAGTAGGAGGAGGAGTAGCCGTAGTGGTTGTAGTAGTAGCAGTTGTAGCAAAAGTAGGAGTAGTAGTAGTAGTAGTCATAGTAGTTCTAGTAGTAGCAGTTGTAGCAAAAGTAGTAGTAGTAGTAGTAGTAGTAGTAGTAGCAGTAACAGTAGTTGTAGCAGTAGTAGCCGTAAAAACAATAATAGTAGGAGGAGATGAAGTAGTAGTAGTAGCTATTATTGTTGCAGAAGTAGTAGTAGTTGTAGTAGTATTTGTAGTACTATCACTAGTATTAGCAATTGTAGTAGTTGTAGAATTAGTAGTAGCTGTAGCAATAGTAGTAGTAGTAGCCATATAAGCAGCAGTAGCAGTAGAAGTAGTAATAGTAGTAGGAGAAGTAGTAGTACTAGTAGTAGTAGTAGCTGTTGTAGAAGTAATAGTACTGGCAGTAGCGACAGTAGCAATTGCTGCAGCAGTAGTAACAGCAATAGAAGTAGTAGCAGTTGTAGTAGAAGTAGTGGAAGTCGTAATACTAGTAGTTGTAATAGTGGTAATAGTAGTAGTAGCAGAAGTAGCATTGATTCTAGTAGCAGTAGTAGTTGTAGTAGTTTTAGTAAGTAGTAGCAGCTACAGCAGAATTACCACTACTCCTACTTGTGCTACTACTACCACTATTCCTACACCTACTACTACTACCACCTCTCCCACTTCTACTACTACTACGACGACTTCTACAGCTACTACTACGATTATTACCACTTCTACACCTCTTCCTACTCTTGCTACTACTACTACCACTCCTACTTCTACGACAGCTGCTCCCAATCTTGCTGTCATTGCAGCTGCTACTACAACTACTACTAATGTTGCTGCTACTTCTACTGCTACTCCTACTACTACTACTACAAGTCTGAGTACTACTAGTTTTACTACTACTACCACTACTACTACTTCTACTTCTACTACTGCAATTACTACTAATACGAAAATTTACTATGACTCTTTTGCTTATACTACTACTTCTACTACTAATACTAATACAATTACAACAACTTTTGTGGTTACTACTACTGCTACTGCAACGACTACTACTCTTACTACTACTACTACTACAACCATTCCTACCACTACTACTACTACTACTACTACTACTACTACTACTACTACTCCTACTCCAACTCCGAGTACTGCTACTACTACTACTACTCCTATAACTATTACTCCTACTACAACTACTACTACTCCTACTACTACTACTACTACTCCTACTACTACTACTACTACAATATCTACTAATACTAAATTACTACTACTGCTGCTATTGCTATTTTTACAACAACTACTACAACAACTACTACTACTATTAATACTACTATTACTACTACTACTAGAACTACAAGTATTCCTCCTATGGCTACAGCTACTGCTACTACAACAACTTCTACAACTACTACAACGACTACACCTACTAGTACTCTTACTCCTACTGCTGCTATTGCTTCTACAACTATAACTCCGATTACAACCACTACTACTACTACTATTACTACAACAACTCCTACTGTTGCTGCTACTACTACTTCTACTACTGCTACTAGTACTTCTACTACTACTAATAGTACTACTAATACTACAACTATTCCTGCTTCGACTCCTACTGCTACTACTAATATGACTACTATTGCTACTGCTGTTGCTCCTACTACGGCTCCTACTAGTACTATTATTTATGCTACTTCTACGACAACTACTGCTACCACTACTACTCCAACTACTACACCTACTACTACTAGTACAACAACTACTCCTACTACTACTACTAGTACTACCACTACTGCTATTACTACTACTCCTCCTCCTACTACTACTATGACTACTTGCACTACTATTACTACTACTACTACTACTTCTACTACTCCTACTACAACTACTACTACAACAACAACAACAGCTACTATTACTTCTACTACTACTACTACTGCTACCACCACTAATGCTACTACTCTTACTACAACTACTATTACAAGAACTACAACTTCTAGTACGACTATTACTCCAACTACTACTACTACCCCTACTCCAACTCCAACTGCTACTCATACTCCTGCTACTACTATGAGTACCACTACTCCTAATACTACTAATACTATGCCTACTACTACTACTAGTGCTACTA
This sequence comes from Trichopus zeylanicus subsp. travancoricus, assembly GCA_005019695.1. Taxonomy (NCBI): domain Eukaryota; kingdom Viridiplantae; phylum Streptophyta; class Magnoliopsida; order Dioscoreales; family Dioscoreaceae; genus Trichopus; species Trichopus zeylanicus. Next base: position 12,634 of record RXID01022270.1, read on the forward strand.
CTACTAGTACTACTACTATTACTACTAATACTACTACTATTACCGCAACCACTACTACTACAACTTCTACTACTACTCTTACTCCTACTCCAACTCTTGCCACTACTACTACTACTCATACTTCTACTATACTAGTACAACTGCTACTAGTACTCCTACAACAACAACAACAACTACTACTACTACTATTACTATTACGACTTCTGCTAATACTACAATGTCAACTACTACTGCAACAACAACTACTACTACTCATACTACTACTCTACTAGTACAACTGCTACTAGTACTCTACAACAACAACTACTACTACTACTGCTACTATTACGACTTCTACTAATACTACAATGTCAACTACTAGTACAACAACTACTACTACTGCTAAAACTACTACCACTACTACCTCTACTACTACTACTGCGGCAGCTGCAGCTGCTGCTACTACTACCACTACTACTACTACCACCACTGCTCCTACTGCTACTCCAACTCCTACTGCTACTATTACAACTACTATTGCTACTACTACTACTACAACAACTACTACTCTTACTACTACTACTCCAACTCCTAATATTAAAAATACAACAACAACTACTACTATTATTTCTCCTGCAGCTGCTGCTATTGTCGTTGATGCTTCTATTGCTACTGCTGCTACCGCTGTTGTTGCTACTATGTTGCTGCAGCTGCTACTATTACTACTACCAGTACTTCTACAACTACTCCTACTCTTACTACAACTCTTGCTACTCCTACTACTACTCCTACTCCTACTAGTCCTACTAATACTCCTACTCCTTTTGCTGCTACTACTCCTACTACTACTATTACTACTACTTCTACTACTACTTCTACTCCAACTCCCATAACTACTACAACTGTTAACAATACTACAACTACTTGAACTGCTACTACTACTAATCCTATTGTTACTACTACTAAAACTTCTGCTACTTCAACTACTACAACTACTCCTATTACTACTATTACCATTGCTACTACTGCTACTACAATTACTAGTACCACCCATAGTATTGCTTCTACTTCTACTACTACTGCTACAAATACTACTACTATGACTGTGAATGCCACTACTACTACAACAACAATAACTACTACTACTACTACTGGTATGACTACCACTACTACTAACACTACTACTGGTCCTGCTACTACCATAACTTCTCCTACCACTACTATCGCTACTCCTACTGCTACTACTACTGCAGTTGTGGCTATTGCTGCTGCTGCTACTACTACTATTGCTGCTGCTACTACTATTACTATAGCTATTGCTACCTCTACTATTTCCCCTCCTCCTACTACTACTGCCACTACTACTACTACTGCTACTACTACTATTACTACTACTACTACTACTACTACTTCTACTACTACTACCACTACTACTGCAACTACTACTACAACTACTGCTACTAATGTAATTACAACAACAACTAGTACTACAACTACTACAACTACCACTACTGTTACTCCAACTAATGCTACGACTGCTACTACAGCTACTGCTACTCCTATTACTACTACTACAACTACTACACAGATTTCTAGCGCTACTACTACTAGTACTACCACAACTACTACAACTTTTGCTCCTACTACT
>RXID01022270.1:14280-42314 GCA_005019695.1 Trichopus zeylanicus subsp. travancoricus
GCTACTACTACTCCTCCTCCTACTACTACTCCAACTGCTAATACTACTACTACAACTCCTACTACCACTACTACCCCTAATCCAACAACTACCACTCAGTTACTACTACTACTATTACTACTACTACTCCTACTACTACTAGTAACACTACTACTAGTCCAACAAGTACTACTACTACTGCTTCTTGTTCTACTAGTCCTACTACTACAACTACTGCTAGTGCTACTACTAATACTAATCTTACTACTAGTACCACTCCTAATCCAACTAGTACTACTACTACTAGTTCTCCTACTAATACTACTACTACTACTAATCTTACTACTGGTCCCACTCTTAATCCAACTAGTACTACTACAACTAGTTCTCCTACTAGTACTGCTACTACTATTACTAGTATTACTACTGCTACTACTCCTCCTATTGCAATTGCTACTCCGACTACTACTAATACTATGCCTCCTACTAATCCTAACAGTCCTACTACAACTGCTACTACTACTACTATTCCTACAATAAATATTCTAACTAGTACTACAACTCCTACTATTACTACTACTCCTAACACTTAGACTACTACTACTCCTACTACTACTGTTACTGCTCCTACTACTACTACTACTACTACTACTATTACTACTACTACTTCTACTACTATTGCTACTACTAATGCTGTTGTTGCTACTTGTGCTACAACTACTACTCTACTACTACTACTACCACTACAACTACTACTCCGACTACTACTACTCTACTACTACTACTCCTAATGCTACTATTACGCCTACTTCAACTCATGCTCCTACTCCGTCTCCTACTACTATAGTTATGACAATATATACCGCTACTACTACTACTACTACAAATGCAACTAATATTACAACTACTCCTACTCCTACCACTACTTCTACTACTATAACCACATGTCCTACTACAACAACTACTACCACTACCACTACTACTACTGCTGCTGCTGCTACCACTGCAGTAGCTGCTACTACTACTACAACTACTTTTACCACTACTCCTACTCCTACTTCTACTCCTAGTACTACTACTCCTCCTCCTACTCCCTCTACTGCTACGACAACAACAACAACAACAACAACTACTTCTACAACTATTTCCACTCAACACGCCTACTAATATTACTACTACTACTTCTGCTATTACTACTATTACTACTCCTATTAATACTACTACTACTATCAGTACTACTACAACTACTACCACGACTACTACTACTACTCCTCCTACTGCTACTACTACTACTACCACCACTACTACTACTCCTCCTCCTACTACTACAATTACTACAACCGCTCATACTATTACTTCTTGTGCTACTACTACTAGCACTACTACTATGTCCACTACTATTCTTGCTACAAGTCCTACAACGACTGCTATTGCCGCTACTTCTACTACTGATGCTACTGTTGCTACGGTTGCTGTTGCTACTACTACTTCTACTACTGCTACTACTACTACTACTACTACAACTACCACTAATTCAACTACTTCTACTACTACTGCTACTAGTATGACTACTACTGCTACTGCTACAGCTGCAACTACTACTTCCACAACAACTACTACTACTACTACTAGAACTACTACTCCAATGACAACTACTACTACTATTGCTATTACTACTACTGCTGCTGTTACTGCCATAATTACTACTAGCACTACTATTACCACCACTACTACAACTGCTAGTACTCCTACTGCAACTACTACTACTTCAACTAATACAACCACTACTAGTATTGCGACTACTACTACTGCAACTACTACAACTACAACTACTACAACAACAACTACTACTGCTACTACTACTACTAGAGCTACTGCTCCCACTATGACTGCAACTACTCCAACTACTACCACTACTACTGCAACTAATACCGGTAACACGACTACTACTCAAACTACTACTCCAACTGCTACCTAAACTCCTACTACAACTACTAGTACCACTACTCCAACTACTACTACCCCAACCACTACCCCTACCGCTACTGGTACTGCTACTACTGCTGCTGCTGCTACTGCTACTCCTACTACTACTACTACAATGACTCCTACTCCAACTCCTACTACTACTACTACTACTACTACTACTACTACTACTACTACTACTACTATGACTACTACAACCACTACTACTACTACAACTACAACTACTTCAACTACTGCAACTGCTACTACTACAACTACTATTGTTGCTGCTACTACTACTACTACTACGACTCCAATTACAACAACAACAACTACAACTACTACTAGCACTACTGCTAGTACGATTACTAAAACTACTACTGTTACTACTACTACTACTACTATCACAACTACTACTCCTACTACTAGTCTGACAACAAGTACTAGTACTACTACTCTTAATACTACTACTACTACTACTACTACTACTACTATTGCTACTGCTACTACTACTTATACTACTACAACTACTATGCCTACTACTACTAGTACTACCACACCTTCTGCTTCTACTACTACTGCTACTGCTATTACAACTACCACTACTACCACTATTACTATTACTACTACTACTATTGTTATTGCCACTACTACTACTACTACCACTACTACTACTACTGCTACTACTACTACTATTACTACTACTAGTACTACTATTATTACTACTACTACTCCTACACCTACTTCGATTAACTACTACGACTACTGCTATTGCTACAATTACAACTACTACTCCTACTCCTACTCTAACTACTACAACAACAACAACAACAACTATTACTATTACTCTTACTACTCCTACTCTTGCTACTATTATTGCTATTGTTACTACTACTACTAATACTCATACTGCTAGTACTACTGCTACTACAAATACTCCTTCTGCTAAACCAACTCCTACACCTACCACTATTACTACTACTACAACTACTGCCACTACTATTACTACTATTACTAATACTACTAGTACTACTACTGTTGTTGCTGCTACAGTTACTAGCACTAATATATTACTACTACTGCTACTGCTGCTACTACTACTGTTACTACTACTGCTGTTGTTGCTACTGCTGCTACAACTACTATTGCTGTTGCTGCTGCTACTCATACGACTACGACAACTTCTACTACCACTAGTACTACCACTACAACTATGGGTACTACTAGTACAACAACTACTACTTTGAGTACTACTCCTACTATTGTTGTTACTACTGCTGCTGCTAGTACTACCACCAATACTAATTCTACTGCTATAGCTACTCCTACTACTACAACTACGACTACTCTACTACTACTACTACTACTGTTACAATGACAACTCCTACCACTACTACTAATACTACAACTACAACTACTTCTACTACTACAACTACTACAACTACTATTACTACTCCTACTGCTACGACTACTACAACTTCTGTTGCTGTTGCTACCACTTCTACAGCAACTACTACTATGACTAGTACTCCTGTTGCAACTACTACTACTACTACTAGTAATACTTCTACAACTTCTGTAACACTTACAACTTCTACTGTGACTACTACTATTCCAACTACTACTACTACTACTACTACACTCCACCTACTACTACAACTACTACTACTACAACAACTACTAATACTACTACAAATACTACTATGACTACAACTACTACTACAGCAACGGCTATTACAGCGTCTACTACTACTACTGCTACTACTCCGATCATTGCTACTCCTACTACTACAACTACTACAACTAGTACTACTACTACTACTACTTCTACTACTAGAACTTCTCATACTTCTAGTACTGCTACTCCTGCAACTACTTCTACTACTACTATTGCTACTATTATTACTACTACAACTACTGCTACTACTACCGCTACAACTACTTCTACTACTGCAACTACTACTCCTACTGCTACTACTACTACTACTCCTACTACTACTACTACTTCTACAACAATAATAACAACTAATACTACTACTCCTCCTCCTACTACCACAACTACAACTACTAATAGAACTACTACTACTACTACTACTACTTCTAGTAGTATGACTACAGCTACTCTTGCTACTACTGCAACTACTGCTACTACTGCTGCTACTACTTCCATTGCTACAACTGCTAGGACCACTACTATAACTCTGAATGCTACTTCTACTACTCCTATTGCTACTACTTCTAGTACTGCTACAACTATTGCTGCTACTACTACTACTAGTACTCTTACTACTACTACTACTACTACTACTACCACTGCTCCTAGTGCTACACCTACTCCTACACCTACCCCTATTATTAGTACTACAACTACTACCACTACAATTGCTACTATTGCTAACACTACTAGTACTACTACCGCTGCTTCTGCTGCTGTTACTAGCACTACTACTATTACTACTACTACTTTTGCTACTACTACTATTGTTGCAACAACTACAACAACTTCTGCTACTGCTTCTCTTATGACTATGACTGCCACTGCCACCATAACTACTACCACTATAGCTACAGGTACTACTAGTACTACTACTACAACTGCGATTGCTGCTGCTGCTGCTACTATTCCTACTACTTCTATTGCTACTACTACTACTACTACAACTACTTCAACTACTACCACTACTACTACTTCTACCGCAACAGCTACTCCTACTACTACTACTACTCCAGCTGTACTACTACTACTAGTACTACTGCTACAACAACAACACCAACCACTACTACTAGTACTACTGCTACTACTACTACTTCTACTACTACTAGTAGTACTCCTGCTGCTACTATTACTACTCCTACTGCTACTGCTAGTACTTCGACTGCTACTACTACTACTATTACAGCTACTGCTGCTGCTACTATAGCTTCTACTACTACTACTACTACTACTACTCGTACTCCTACTGCTACTACTATAACTACAATTGCCAGTACTTCTACTTCTACAGCAACATTTACTACTTCTACTATGACTATTACTACGGCAACTACTACTACTACTACAACAATAACTACTACTACTACTACACTACTCCTCCTATTATTATTACTACTGCTGCTACTACTACTATTGCCACTACAACAACTACCACAATAATTACTAATACTACTATAAATATTACTACTACTACAACTGCTACTACAACAACATCTATTACATCTTCTACTACTATTATTGCTACTACTACTATTACTGCTACTACTACTATTACTACTACTACTACTACTACAACTGCTACTACTAATACTACTAAAACTTCTCCTAGTACTACTACTACTACTCCTGCTATTACTAGTACTACAACTATTGCTACCATTACTACAACAACAACAACTACTACTACTACCAACACTAATTTTACTACTCCTACTATTGCTACTACTACTACTCTTCCTGCTACTACTATTACTGCTCCTACTGCTACTACTACAGCTGCTACTTCTACAGCTACAACAACAACAATAACTACTACTACTACTTCAGCTACTACTACTACTATTGCTAATGCTACAACAATAATAACAACTGCTACTTATAGTTCTCATCCTATAACCGCAACTACTACTATAGCTACTACAACTACCACAACTACCGCTGCCCCAACTGCGACTAGTACTTCTACTATTACTTGTACTACTATTGCTACTGTTACTTTATTCTTCCAGAACTACTACTACTAATACCACTACTTTTCCTACACCTACTACTATTACAACAAATAATACCACTGCTGCTACTACTAAAACTACTAAAACTTCTCCTACTACTACCACTACTACTCCTACTACTACTACTACTACAACTACTACTACTACTACTACTACTGGTACTACTTCTACTACTACGACAGCTAGGACTACTTCTACTCCGACTGCTACCTCTACTACTCCTACAGCTACTACTTCTACTACTGTTACAACTATTGCTGCTACTACTACTACTACTACTCTTCCTACTACTACTACTTCTACTCCTAGTGCTACACTTACTCCTACACCTATCCCTATTACTAGTACTACAACTACAACCATTGCTATTACTACTACTACTAAAACTAATAGTACTACAGCTGCTGCTACTGTTACTAGCTATTACTACTACTGCTACTGCTTCTACTACTGTTGCTGCCACTACTACTACTACTGCTATTGCTGCTACTACTCTTACGATTACGACTACTATTGCTTCACTACTGCTAAACTACAACTACGAGTACTACTAGTACTACTACTACGACTGTGACTACAGCTGCTACTACTGTTGCTACAATGGCTATTGCTACTAATACTACAACTACTACTACTACTACCACCACCACCATTACTACTAGTTCTCTACTAATATTACTACTACTACTGCTACAATAGCAACTCCTTCCACTACTACTAGTACTAGTACTACTAATATTTCTTACTACTACTACTACTACTACTACTACTACTACTACTACTACTACTATTACTACTCCTACTGCTACTGCCACTACTCTGACAGCAACTACTACTACAACTACAACGATTGCTGCTGCAACTAAAACTTTTACTGCTACTCCTGCAACTACTACTCGTACTATTACTGCTACTACTACTACCACTACTACTAATACTTCTACTTCTACTGCAACACTTACTACTACTACTGCGACTACTACTATTCCAACAACTACTACAACTACAGCTGCTACTTGTACTACTGCTGCTGCTACTACTACTACTACTGCTACTACTACTACTACAACAACTATTAATACAACAATAAATGCTACTACCACTACAACTACTACCTAGCAACAACTATTACAGCTTCTAGTACTACTGTTTCTGCTACTACTATTACTACTACTACAACTACTACTGCAACTAGTACGACTACTACTAATACTACTCCTGTTGCTACTACTACTATAATTACTACTATTGCTACTAATACTACTACAACAACATCAACAACTACTACAACTACTACTTGTACTACTCCTACTGCAACTACTACTACTACCACTCCTACTACTACTACTACTACTGCTACTGCTATTGCTACTACAGCTACAACTTTTGCTACTACTACAACTTCTACTCCTTCTAATACTACTACCACTACTAGCACTGCCGCTGGTGATGCTACAACAGCAATAACAACTACTCCTAATACTCCTCCTCCTTCAACCACAACAACAACAACAACTACTGCTGCTGCTACTACTACTACCACCACCACCACCACCACCACCACCACCACCACTACTACTACTACTACTACTACTACTACAACAACAACAACCACAACTACTATTGCGGCTACAACTGCAACTACTACTTCTATTACTACCTCTATTACTACTACTGCTACTGTTACTTCACTTCTACTACAGCTACTACTACTAATACCACTACTTCTCCTACAACTACTACTATTACTACAAATAATACTACTATTGCTACTACTAAAACTACTCAAACTTCTCCTACCACTATCACTACCACTACTGGTACTACCACTACTACTACTATTGCCACTACTACTACTTCAACTACTACTGCTACTGCTGTTGCTACTGCTACGACTACCACCACTACTACTGCTGCTACTGCTGTTACAACAACAACAACTACTACTACGACTACTACTTCCAATACTAATAGTACTACTACTTCTACTACTACCTCTACTACTACTGCTGTTACTGCTACTACACTACTGCTTACTACTACTATCACAATAATAGCTACTACTACTACAAGTACGCCCACTACAACTACTGCAGCAGCAAATACATCTACTACTACTAATACTACTAGTACTACTCGAATTACTACACTACTACTACTACTATAACTACTACTAGCGCTACTACCAGTATGATTACTACTACTACTACTACTACTACTACTATTACTACTACTGCTGCTGCTGCTACTACTACTACTCCTCCTCCTACTACAAGAACAACTTCAATTCCTACTACTGCTCTTACTACTACTCTTACTACTACTACTACTACTACTACTAGTACTATTGTTGCTGCTACTACTAGTTCTGCAACTACATCTACGACTTCTACAACTACTACTTCTGCTACTATAGGTACTACTACAACTGCAAGTACTACTACTACTAGTAATCCTGCTACTACTACTACTTCTATTACTGCCACTACAACTACTACTATTGTTACTATTGCTATTGCTGCTACCTCTACTACTACAACTACTACTACTACTACTAACTACTACTACTACTACTACTACTACTACTAACACAACTACTACTCCAACTACTACTACTATTACTACTACTAATACTACTACAACTACTACTAATACTACAACAACAACAACAACTACTACTAGTACTACTTTTGTTGGTAATGCAGCTACCGCTACTGCAACTATTATTGCGATAGTTGCTACTGCTGCCACTGCTTCTGCTACAATAATTGCTACTACTTGTCCTATTTCTACCACTACTACTACTACTACTACCACCACCACTACTACTACTGCTATTACTCCTAATACTTCAACTGCTACTACTTTTGCTATGACTACTACTACTTCTACTGCATCTGCTATAGCTACTACTACTATTACTACTTCTGCAATTACTACTACTACTACTTCTACAACTATAACTACATCCATTGCGGCTACAACTGCTACTATAATTGCTACTACTACTACTACTACTACTATTGCTACTGGTACTGTCTCTACTACTATTACTACGACTACTATTACCAGTACTACTACTACTACTGAGACTGCTACTACCACTACTACTACAACAACTGTTGTTATTGTTGCTGTTGTAGCTACTAATTCAACTTTTCGTTCTACTTCTTCTTCAAATACTACTACTATATCTACTACTACTGCTACAACTATTGTGACTACAACTACTTCTGCTTCTAGTACTACTAGTACTACTACTACTGCTGCTACAACAACATCTACTACTACTAAAACTAATACTACTACTTTCGCTACTATACCTACTACTTCTGCTACTACTACCCCCACTACTTCTAATACTACTATGACTACTACTACTGCTACTAATATGACTATAACTGGTACTACATCTACTACTACTCCAGCTACTACTACTTCATTGGTTGCTACTACTACAACTTCTACTGCTACCACTTCAACTAATAGTACTGCTACTACTGCTACTGGTACTGCATCTACTACAACTACTATAGCTACTGCTACTATACCACTACTACAATAATTACTCCTAGCGCTAACCCTACTCCAGCAACAACAACAACAACTACTACTACTACTACAGCTACAACTTCTAGTATTGCTAGTACTACTACTCCTGCTACTACTACTACTGCTACTACTTCTGGTACTACTACTACTACAATATCTACTACTACTACTACTACTACTACTACATCTACTACTACTATTACTAATGCTCCTGCTGCTGCTACTACTCCTACTATTGCTACTCCTACTACTATTGCTACTACTGCTACTAATGCCACTACTCCACTACTACGTCGACTACTACTACAACTTCTCCTATTACTATTACTACTTCTGCTACTACTACCACTACTCCACTACTACGTCGACTACTATTACAACTTCTCCTATTACTGTTACTACTTCTGCTACTACTAAAAATACTATTACTACTACTTCTACTGTTACTACAACTGCTGCTACTAATAGGATTACAATTGGTACTGCTACTACTCCAGCTACTACTACAACTATGATTGCTACAACTACTACTTCTACAGCTACTTCTACAACTAATACTACAACTACTACTTCTACTTCTAGTACCTCTACTAGTAATGCTACTATAACAACTACGACCATCACTACTGCTACTCCAACAACTACTACTATTACTACTACTAATACTGCTACTACTACTACAACCACTACTGCAACTTCTACTATTGCAACTTCTACTACACCTACTACAACAACAACAACAATTACTACTACTACTACAAGTGAAACTACTACTACTACTACTACTAGTACTACTACTACTAATGTTGTTGCTGCTACTACTGCTTCTTCTTCTACTACTACTACTGCTTCTACTACTCCAACTACTACAACAACAACTACTATAGCTACTTCTATTTCTACTACTACTACTACTACAATTCTTGAAACTACTACTACTGTTGCTACTAATAATTCTACTTCTACTCCTATTAGTACAACTACTATTACTGCTACTACTCCAACTACTACTACTACTTTTAGTCTTACTGCCACTACTGCTACTACTACTGTTGCTCCTCATACTACTACTGCTACTACAACTACTAAAACTCCTAGTACTACTTTTACTACTACGACTGCTCCTACTACTACATTTACTCCTACACATGCTCCTCCTACTACTTCTACTACTACTACTACTATTACTACTGCTACTGCTACTGTCTACTTACTACTTCTACAACAACTACTACTATTGCTAATAGTACTACTACCACAAGTACTACTACTACTACAACTACAACAATAACTGCTACTACTTCAACTACTACTACTACTTTTGCAACTGCTACTACTACAACAACAACATCAACAACTACTACTCCAACTGCTACTACTACTGCTACTACTCCAACTGCTACTCCTACTACTAGTTCCACTACTACAACTGCTACTACTACTACAACTAGAACTACTACAACAACTACTACTATGACTACTGACACTATTATTTATACTACTATGACTACTACTACTATGTCTAATTCTATCACTACTAATATTGCTACTAGTACTTCTACTATGGCTACTACTACATCTTTTGCTACTACTACTGCTGCTATATAGCTCCTACTGCTACTGCAACTACAACTTCAACTACTACTTTTGCTACTACTACTGCTACTACTACAACTATTATTTCCACTGCGGCTACTACTACTATTTCTACTGCTGCTGCTACTACATCTCCTACTACTACTACTACTTCTTCTACTACCACTACGACTACTTGTACAACTACTACTACTAATACTACTTCTATGACTTACTCTATAAATACTACTGCTTCTACTACTAACAATACTAGAACTAGTGCTATCACTATTGCTACTACTACTACTGCTACCACAACTGCTACTACTGCTACTACAACTATTACCACTTCTACTACTTTTGCTACAACTACTACTATGATGATTATTGCAACTGCAACAACTTTTACTACACTACTCCTATTGCAGCTACTACAACAACTGCTACTACTACTACAACTACTGCTATAACTACTGCTACTACTACTACTATTGCTACTATTACTACTACTACTATTACCACTTCTATAAGTACTACTATTACTACTATTGCTTTTGCAACTACTACTTTTACTTCTACTACTACAACTACTAGTGCTCCTGCTAATACTACCTTAGCTGCTACTACTACTACTACAACTACTGCTTCTACTAACGCCACAGCTACTGCCATTACTACTACTACTACAACTACTTCTACTACCTCTGCTACTACTGCTTCTACCGTAACTACAACTGCTACAACTACTACTTCCACTACTAGTACTACTAGTACTACTATTAGTACTACTACTACTATAACTACTACTACTTCTACTACTACAATAACAACTACTACTACTTCTACTACGATAACTACTACTTCTACTACTACTACTACTACTGTAACTACTATTATTGTTGTTGCTACTACTACTACAACAAAAACTACTGATACTACTACTTCTACTGCAGCAGCTACTGCTACTACCATTGGTACTACGGCTACTACTATGACTACTGCTATTACCACTATGGCTACTAGTACTACTCCAGCTACTACTACTACTACTACTAGTACTACTGCTACTTTTACTACTAGTTCTACTACTAATGTTGCTGCTACTGCTACAACTGCTACCACTACTACTGCATTTACTACTGCTGTTGCAACTACTACTACACCTACTACTTCTACTACTACAACGTCTACTACTACTACTTCTTCTGCTACTCCTACAACTACTACTAATACAATTGCTCAATGACTACTACTATTGCTCCTATTGCTACTGCTACAACAACAACTACTACAACTACTGCTACTAATACTGCTACTACTACTGCTACTACTACTACTACTGTTGCTTCTACAGCTACTACTACTCTTGCTTCTACTACTACTACTATTGCTACTACTATTGGTGCTGTTGTTGCTGCTACAACTACAACTACCACTACTACTATTGTTGCTATGTTGCTAATACTACTACTACTAGTACCACTACAACAACAACTACTACTATTACTACGACTACTGCTACTGCTATTACTACTGCCAATAGTACTACTATCACTACTACTACTACTGCTTCTACTACTACCACTACTGGTACCACTAGTACTACTTTTGCTACTACTACAGTTGCTACTACTACTTCAACTACTGCTTCTAATACTTCTACTTATATTATTACTACTACTACTGCTACTGCTACTTCTACGACCCCTATTACAGTTAAAACAACTGCTGCTACCACTGGTACTACTACTATAGCTACTATTGCCCCTACAACTATTACTACTACTGCTAGTAGTACTGCTACAACTACTGTAACTACTACTACTACTACTCTTGTTGCTGCTACTACTAATACTTCTACTACTACTATAGCTACTGCTACCGCTACCACTACTACATCTATTGAACTACGCTTACTACTAGTATGACTTCTGCTACTATTGCTCGTACTACTAAAACTGCTGCTACTACTACTGCTAATATTACTATAACTACTATTGCTGCTGCTGTTACTACAACCACCACTACTACTACTTCTACAATTCCTACTATCGCTACTTCGGGAACTACAACAACAACAACTACTACTGTTACTACTACTACTACTACTACTACTACTACTACTACTACTACTACTACTACAACTGCTTCGACTAGCACTTTAGGTACTACTACAACTTGTACTATAACTACTACTGCTGCTACTTCAGACACTACTGCTACTGCTCCTATTGCTACTACTACTACTGCTACTACTGCTACTTCTGCTACTACTACTACAACTACTACTACTATTACTACCACTACAACTACAACCACTACTACCATTACTACTACTACTACTTCTATTAATACTAGTAGCACTACTACTACTCCTACTACTACTACTTCTAATACTATTAGTACCACTACTGCTACTATTACTACAAATACTTCTACTACTACTAGTACTACTACTGTTGCTGCTGTTGTTGCGGCTTTTGCTACTACTACAACAACTACTTCTGCTACTACTAATTCTACTACTATAGCTATGACTCTTGTTGCTACTACTTCTACTATGACTACTTTTGCTACTTCAATTGCTACAGCTACGACTACATCCACTACTACTACTACTACTACTGCAGCTACCACTGCTACTACAATTGCTGCAACTATAAATGTAGCGGCTACTACTACTACTACTTTTGCTACTACTGCTTCTACTACTACTAGTGCTACAACTACTACTACTACTACTGCTACTACTACTACTACTACTTCTACTGCAGCGATAACTACTATTTCTACTTCTACTACTACTAACAATAGTACTATAGCTACTGCTACTGCTACTACTACTATAGGTATAACTACAACTATGGCTCCTACATCAACTTCTGCTACTGCTGCCATAGCTACCACTACTACTACTGCTACTACTGCTACAACTGCTACTAATATTACTACTACTATTCTTACTGCTACTACTACTACTACTACCTCTGCTACTTCTACTGTGACTACTACACCTGCTACCACTCATAATGCTACTACTACTACTACTCCTCCTCCTCCTCCTATGCCAACTACTACCATTACTACTACTACTATTGTTGCTGCTGCTACTACGACAAATCCTACTACAGCTACTGCTACTACAGCTACAAATACTACTACTTCCACTACTTCTACTATTACAACTATTGCAATAACTAGTACTACTATTTCAACTACAATAATAACAATAGCAACAACAACAACAATAACAACTACTACTACTTCTCCTAGAAATACTACTACTACTACTACTAATACTACTTAACCTCCTACTTCTACTATTGCTACTACTGCTACTACTACAACTATTGCTATTGCTAATATTACTACTACTACAACTATAACTACTACAAGAGCAACTTCTGCTACAACTTCAACTACAACTACTACTGTTGTTGTTATTGCTGCTGCTACCATAAGCACTACTACTACTGCCATTGCTACTGCGACTACTACTACTATGACTACTACTAATAATACTACTTTTCCTACCACTACTGCCACTACGACTACTGTTACTGTGACTACTACTTCTACTACCACTACAACTGCTCCTACATCTGCTGCTACTACTACTACTACTACTACTACTACTATTACTACTATTACCATTGCTATGAATACGACTACGACTACCTTTGCTACTACAGCAACAATAACTATTGCTACAGCTACAAATACTTATACTATGATTACAACTGCTGCTACTGCTACCTCTGCTATAGCCATTAAAACTACTGCTACTTCTACTGCTACTACTACTACTACTATTATTACTACAACAACAACTACTACTACAGTTACTACAACCACTACTACATCTACAACTGCTACTACTAATACTTTGGGTACTACTGCCACTATTGCTACTACTACTTCTATAACTACTACTACTACTACTACTTCGAGTACTACTACAACTGCAACTACTAACACATCTAATACCACTACTGCGACTTTGGGTACTACTACTACTACTTCAACCACCACCACTACTACTACTACTACTTCCACAAATGCTACTACTAATACTTCGGGTACTACTACAATAACTACTACTACTACTACTACTACTTCTACTACTACAACTACTACTACTACAACAACAACAACAACAACACTACTACTACTACTACTACTATTGCTACTACTACTACTACTCCTCCTCCTACTAATATTACTATAGCTATTACTGCTACTATACTCTTACTACTACTACAACAATGACCACTACTACCATTACTACTACTACTACAACAACAACTGCTTCGATTAATACTAGTATTGCTACTGCTACTACTACTTCTACTACAACATCAAATACTACATGTACTACTACTACTACTATTATTATTACAACTACTTCAACTACTACTAGTGCTACTACTACTACTGCTGCTACTACTGCTACTACTATTACTTCTGCTACTATTAATTCTGCTACTATAGCTATGACTCATGTTGCTACTACTTCTACGACTACTACTTCAACTACTCCTACTACTATGACTATTACTACTGCTACTCCTACTATTACAACAACTACTACTACTACTCCTCATCCTCCTCCTACTACTACTACTTTTACTACAGTAGCTACAATAACTACTACTACTTCTTCTACTTCTACTACTACAACTACAACAGCTACTACAACTATTGCTAGCACTACTACTACTTCTTTGCTACTACTATTATAGCAAGTAGTACTGCTATGACTACCACTATAATTACTACTATTGCCACTACTACTATCGCTACTACTATTACTACTATTATTGCTATTACCACTGCTACTCATACTTCTAATATTACTCCTACTACTAGTGATGCAACTGCTGCTACTACGGCTACTGCTACTACTACTACTGCCACTACTGCTGCTACTACCGCTACTACGACCACTACTATTGCAACTACTGTTACTATTAATAGTACTACTACTATTTCTACTATTGCTACTACCGCTATTGCTATTTCTGCTACCATGAATACTAGTACCACAGCTAATGCTACTTCTACTACTACTACTACTACTACTACATTAACTACAGCAGCTACTACTGCTACTAATACTTCTTCTACCACTATTCCTACAACAACTACAACTATTACTACTTCTACTACTGCTACTTTTGTTGCTTCTACTACTGCTACTAATACTACAACTGCTGCTAGTATTATAACTAATACTACTACTACTGCTATTGCAACTACTACTACTTCTACTACCACTACTACTGCCACTATTGTTGGTGCTGTTGTTGCCACTATCGTTGCTATTGTAGCTGCTGCTGTTGTCACTGCAGATGCTACTATTGCTGTTGCTATGAGTATTACTACCACTACTGCTTCTCAAGCTACTACTAGTATTGCTACTATTACTACTATTAGTACTACAACAACTACTATTATTAGTACTATTACTAGTACTACTCCTGTTGTTGCTGCTACTACTATTCCTACTACTATTACACTTGCTAGTGATGTTGTTGCTGCTACTACTATGACTCCTACTACATCTCCGACTACTACTCCTCCTCCTCCTCCTAGCACTCATACTACTACTACTACTACAACTATTATTACTCCTCCCACTACTACTACTATCACAACTGCTAGTAATACTACTGTTATTACTACTACTACTACTACTACTACTGCAACTACTACAATAACCACTACTACTGCTGCTACTACTCCTACAACTATTGCTACTACTACTACAACTAGTGAACCTATTACTACTGCCACTACTATTGCTACTAATACTACAATAACTATTGCCACTACTACAATTACTACAACTACTATTCTTGCTACTACTACACCTACTGCTACTACCACTCCTACTACTATTGAAACTACTTTTGCTACTTATTACTACTACTGCTGCTACTACATTGTTGCTACTACTACAATTGCTACTTTTAGTACTACTACTACTACTACTAATATTACTACTACTACTACTACTACTACCACCACCAGTAGTAGTATTAGTAGTAAAATATTAGTTGTAGTAGCAACACCAGAAGTAGTAGTAGTTATTGTAGTAGTAATAGTAGTAGTAGCAGCAGTAGTCATAGTATTTGGAGTAGTAGTAGTAGCAATATTCATAATAGTAGGAGATGCAGCAGTAGGAGTAGCAGTAGTAGCACCAACCATTATGGTGGTAGTAGTGGTAGCAATAGTAGTAATAGTAGTAGTAGCAGTAGTAGTAGTAGCAGTAGTAGTAATAAAAGTAGCAGTAGTAGCAGTAGTTGCTATTATTATTATTGTAATAGTCATAGTAATAGTAGCAGAAGTAGCAACAATGGCGATAGTAGTAGTAGTAATAGTCATAGTAGTTGTAGTAGCAGTTTTAGTAGTAGTAGCGGTAGCAATAGTAGCAAAAGTAGTAGTAGTAGTAGTCATGGTAGAAGTAGTAGTAGTAGCAGTTGTAGGAGTTGTAGTAATATTTGTAGTAGTTGTAGTTGTAGAAGCAGAAGTAGTTATACCAATAGCAGTAGTAGCAAAAATAGAAATAGCAGAACTTGTAGTAATAGTAGTAGTAGTTGTAGGCATAGCAGTAGCCATGGTTGTAATTATAGTAGAAGAAGTAGTAGTAGTTGTTGTTGTAGCAAAAATAGTAGTCGGAGTTGAAGTAGTAGTAGTATTAGCAGCAGTAGTAGTAGTAATAGTAGTAGTAGTAGTAGTAGTAGTAGTAGTAATTGTAGCAGCAGTAGGAGCAGCAGTAGTAATAGTAGTAGTAGTAGTCATAGTAGTAGTCGTAGCAGCCATAGTAGTAGTAGAAGTAGTGGCAGTAGTAGTAATTATAGCCGTAGTAGTAGCAATAGTAGTAATAGCAATAGTAGTAGACTCAGTATTGGTAGTAGTGGTATTTGTTGTAGCAGTAGTAGAAGGAGTAGGAGTAGTAGTTGTAGTTGCAGTATTTGTAGTAGTAGTAGAAGTAGTAGCAGTAGCAGTGGGAGCATCATTAGTAAAACTAATAGTAGTTTCGGTTGTCACTATAGAAGTAGTAATAGTAGCAACAGGAGTAGAAGAAATTGTAGCAATAGTAATTATAGTAGAGCAGCAGTAGTAGTAGTAGCAGTAGTAGCAGGAGGAGGAGTAGTAGTATTAGTAGTAGTTGTTGTAGAAGTAGCCATAGCATTAGTTGCAGTAGTAGTTGCTATAGCAGTGGCCATTGTAGTAGTATTATTAGTTGTAGTAGTAGCAGAAGTAATAGTAGTTATAGTAGTAGCACTAGTCGTAGAAGTACGAGAAGGAGTAGTAGTAGCAGTAGCCACAGCGGCAGCAACTGTAGCAACAACAGGAGTAGTAGCAGTTGTAGCAGTAGACATAGTAGTAGTAATAGTAGTGGCAACAGTGGTAGGGGTAGCAGAAGTAGTAGTAAGAGTAGAAGTTGTTGGAGCAATAGTAGCTATAGCAGTGTGGACAGTTGTAGCTGTAGTAGTTGTAGTAGCTGTAGTAGTAGCAGCATCGATAATAGTAGTAGTAGCTATAGTTGCAATAGTAGACGTAATAGTAGTAGTTTTAGTAGTCGAGGTGGTAGTAGTAGTAGTAGCAATAGCAGCAGTTGTAGTACTAGTAACAGTATCAGCAGTAGCAATAGTAGAATTAGCAGTAGTAGTAGCAATAATAGTAGTAGCAGTAGCTGTAGTAGTTGTAATAGTAGTTTTAGTAGAATAAGGAGCAGTAGCAGTAATAGTAGCGGCTATAGTAGAAGTAGTAGTAGTAGTAGCAGAAATAGTAGTATAGTAGTCGTGGCTGCCGTTGTAGTAGTAGTAGTTATAGTAGTAGTAGCAGCAATAATTGCCAAAGTAGCGTTAGTCATAGTAGTAGTAGTAGAAGCAGCAGTAGCAATAGCAAAACTTGTAGTAGTAGTAGTAGTAACCGTAGTTGTAGTAGTGGTAGTAGTTATAGTAGAAGTAGTAGTTATTGTTATTGTAGTAGTAGAAATAGTAGTCGTAGTAGTAGTAGTATTAGTATTAGTGATAGCCGTAGCATCAGTAGTAGTAGAGCAGTAGTAGCAGAACTAGTTGTATTAGTAGTAGTAGTAGCGATAGTTGTAGTAGAAGAAGTATTAGTAGTAGCAGGTGTAGTAGTAGTCGTAGTGGCCATAGTAGTAGTAGAAGTAGTAGTAGTAGTAATTATTGCGGTCATAGTAGCAAAAGTAGTAATAGCAACAGTAGTAGCCGCTGCATTAGTAGTAGTGGTATTAGTAGTAGTTGTAGTAGAAGGAGGAGGAGGAGGAGTACTAGGAGTAGCAGTTGTAGTTGCAGTAGTAGTAGTTATTGTAGGAGTAGTAGCAGTAGCAGTAGGATTATCATTAGTGAAAATAATAGTAGTTGTAGTTGTAGCAGAAGTAGTAGTAATAGTAGTAGTAGGAGTAGAAGAAATAGTTGCAATAATAATAGTAGTAGAGCATAGGTAGTTGTATTAGTAGTAGCAGCAGTAGTTGTAGTCGTAGCTCAAGTAGAAGTAGTAGGAGCAGTAGTAGTAGTATTAGTAATAGTAGTAGCGGTAATAGTAGCAGTTGTAGTAGTAAGATTAGTTGTAGCAGTAGCATTAGTGATGGTAGTTGCAGTAGTAGCAGTAGTCATAGAAGTAGGAGAAGTAGTAGTAGTAGCAGAAGTAGCCGCAGCGCCAGTAGGAGTAGTAGCAGTTGTACTGTTAGTCATAGTAGTAGTAGTAGTAAAAGTAGCATAGTAGAAATTATAGTAGTAGAAGTAGTAGTTTGGGCAGTAGACGTAGTAGTAGTGGGAGTAGAAGTTATAGTAGCAATAGTAGCTATAGCAGCATGGACAATTGTAGCTATAGTAGTTGTAGTAGCAGTAGTAGTAATAGTAGCAGCAGTAATAGTAGTAACAATAATAGAAGTGGTAGCTGTAGTAGCAGAAGTAGAAGTAGTAGTTGTTGTTGTTGTAGCAGCATTAGTAGTAGAAGTAGTAGAAGTAGTAGTAGCAGTAGTAGCAGAAGTAGTAGTATTAGTACTAGTAGTAGTCGTAGTAGTAGTAGAAGTAGTAGTAGTAGTAGTAGTAGTAGTTGTAGCAACCGTAGTAGTAGTAGTAGTAGCAGTAGTAGTAATTATAGTAGTAGTAGTAGCAGAAGCAGTAATAGCAATAGTAGTAGCCGCTGCATTAGTAGTAGTGGTTTTAGTAGGAGTAGTCATAGAAGGAGGAGTAGTAGTAGGGGTATCAGTTGTAGTTGCAGTAGTCATAGTAGTTGTAGGAGTAGTAGCAGTAGTAGTAGGATTATCATTAGCGAAAATAATAGTAGTTGTAGTTGTAGCAAGAGTAGTAGTAGGAGTAGAAGAAATAGTTGCAATAGTAATAGTAGTAGTAGAAGCAGAAGTTGTAGCAGTAGCTATAGTAGAAGTAGTTGGAGCAACAATACTAGTATTAGTAGTAGTAGTAGTAGTAGTAGTAGTAGCAGCAGTTGTAGTAGTAATATTAGTTGTAGTAGTAGCAGTAGTTATGGTAGTTGCATAGTAGCAGTAGTCGAATAAGTAGGAGAAGTAATAATTGTAGTAGCAGTAGCCGCTACGGCAGCAAGAGTAGTAGCAGTTGTAGTAGTAGTCATAGTAGTAGTTGTAGTAAAAGTAGCATAGCAGTAGCAGAAGTCGTTGGGAAAGTAGTAGTAGTAGTAGTAGATGTAGCGACAACATTAGTAGCAGTAGCAGCAGGAGTAGTAGCAGCAGTAGTAGTAGTAGCAGTAGATGTAGCGACAACATTAGTAACAGTAGCAGCAGGAGTAGTAGCAGCAGTAGTAGTAGTATTGGTAGTAGCAATAGTGTAGCAGTAGCAGCAACAGTAGTAGTCATTACTATAGTAGAAGTATTACAGCGCAGCAGCAGTAGCATATTAGTAGCAGTCGTAGGAGAAGTTTAGTAGTGGTCGTACCGAATGTTGTATTCAGTAGTAGCCGCAAGCAGCGCAGCCGTACGTCGTCGTGCGCTCGTCGTAGTAGAATTAGTCTTGCAGAAGCGTCTAGCAGGCACTCGTAGCAGTAGTAGTTGTTGTAGGTCATAGCCCAGTAGTGGCCGTCACCAGTTCCTATAGTAGTAGCGGTTATAAGGAGTAGTGTCCTAGTATACAGAGTAGTAGAGCACATAGTAGTGGGGGTGGCTGTAGATAGTAGGAGTAGTAGTAGGGCAGCACAAGTAGGAGTAGCAATAGTAGTAGTTCGCCCCAGTAGTAGTAGTGTAGTAGTAGTAGTAGTAGTAGGTTGTTTTGTCGCACCCTAGTCGTTATAAGCAGCAATCGCAGTAGTTGGTCGTAAGTTGAAGTAGGTAAAGCCAATAGGAGTTAGCCAAAGTATTAGTCAAAGCATTAGTAGTTTAGTGTAATAGTAGTTGTACTAGAAATAGTAGGAGAGTAGCAGCAGTATTAATAGTAATAGTGGTGGCAAGCAGTAGTATTAGTAGGAGTAAGTAGCAGCAGCATAGTGGTAGTAGTTGAGCAGTAGTAGTAAGAGTAGCAGTAGTTAGCAATTGTAGCGATAGCACAGTGGTAGTAGTAGCAGTAGCATCAGTAGCAGTATAGCAGAATTTAGTAGTGGAGAGTCGAAGGTAGTAGTAGAAGTAAGTATGGTGGTGGTCGTAGTAGTAGTAGGATCTAGTCTTTGGTAGTTCTAGTGAGCAGTAGTAGTCAAACAAGTAAGTTGTAGCAGTAGTATTGTGTAGCTTTGCAAGTAGTACAGTAAGTTAAGTTGATTAGTTATAGTAAGTACTAGTTGTCGACGAGTAGTGCAACAGTAGTGGTCAGTAGTATTAGCAATAGTAATTAGTAGAAGTAGTAGTAGTTGTGCTATACGGTGTAGTAGTCGTAGTTGTAGCAGTAGTAGCAAGTAGAAGTAGTTAGAGTAGTGCTAGTAGTTGTAGTAGTTGTAGCTGTAGTACAAGAAGCAATAGTAATAATAGTAGGAGAAGTTCTAAGGGTAGTAGTTGTAGCAACTGCTGCAGCAATAGTATTCGTAGCAGTGGTAGTAGTGGTAGTAGTAGTAGCAGAAGTAGTTTTAGTAGTAGCAGTAGCAGCAGCATCAGTACTAGTAGAGATAGTAGTAGTAGCAGTTGTAGTAGTAGTAGTAGCAATAGTAGTAGTAGCAGTAGCAGCAACATCAATACTAGTAGAAATAGCAGCAGCAGCAGCAGTAGTAGTAGTAGTAATAGTAGTAGTCACAGTAGTAATAGAAGTAGTGGTAGTATTAGTAGTAGCAATAGTAGTAGTAGTAGATGTAATTATAGCAATTAGAGCATGGGCAATAGTAGTAGTACCAATAGCAGCAGCCGCATCCGCAGCAGCAGTACTAGTAGTAGTAGTACTAGCAATAGTGTGATCAATTTTAGTGGTAGTAGCAACAATAGTAGTAGTCGGAGGAAGAAGCAGTAGCCATAGTATTAATAATAGCTATAGCAGCAGCAGCAGTACCAACAGTAATAGTAGAAGTTGTTGTTGGAGTAGTAGTAGTAGTGGTAGTGGCAACAATAATAGTAGTAGCAGTAGCTACAGTAGTAGTAGTAGCAAAAGTAGTAATAGTAGCAAAAGTAGTACTAGTAGTAGTAGTAGTGGTACTAGTAGTAGTAGCAGCAGAAGGTGTAGAAGAGGTGGTAGAAGAAGTAGTAGTAGTAATAGTAGTAGTAGACGTAGTAGTTCCAGTTGTAGTAGTTGCACCACCAGCAGAAGCAGCAGCATTAGTGCCGCTCTTAGTATTACTAGAAGTAGTAGTAGTTGTTGTAGAAACAGCAGAAGTAGTAGTAGTTATAGTAGTAGTAGGAGCAGTAGTAGCACATGTAGTATTGGTAATAGTAGTAGTAGTAGTAGTAGTAGGAGAAGTAGTAGTAGTTGTTGTGGTAGTAGTAGTCATGATAGTAATAGTTGTTGTTGTTATTGTTTGTAGTTGTAGTAGCAGTCGTAGTCTTAGTAGTAGTAATAGTAGTAGTTATAATTGTAGCAGCAGCAATTGTAGTAGTAGTAGCAGTAGCGGCAACAACAATAGTAGTATTAGTGGAGTGGTAGTCGTAGTAACTGTAGTAGTAGTAGTAGTAATTGTAGTAACTATTGTAGTAGTAGTAGTAGTCGCGGTAGTAGTAGCTATAGTAGTAGTAGTGGTAGTAGTAGTAGCAGTAGTATTAGTCACCACCGTAGTAGTATTTGCTATAACAATAGTGGTAGGTGCAGTAGTAGTGGCAGTGGTAGTTGTAGAAGAAGTAGTAGTAGAAGCAGTAGTAGTAGTTGAAGTAGTAGTAGAAGTAGTAGTAGTTGTAAAAGTAGCAGGAGTAGTAGTAGCAATAGTAGTATCAGTAGTCAAAGTAATAGTAGTCAGAGTAGTTATAGTAGTAGTAGGAGTAGCAATAGTAGTAGCAGTGGTAGAACTAGGTGAGGTAGTGGTAGAAGAAATAGTAGTAGTTGAAGTAGAAGTAGTTGTAGTTGTAGTTATAGCACAAGTTGCAGTAGTTGTAGTAGTAGTAGTTGGAGCAGAAGTAGCAGCAGCGGTTGCAGCAGAAGTAGTAGCAGCAGTAGTAGCAGAAGTAGTAGCGGAATTAGCAACAAAAGTAGTAGTAGTAGTTGGAGTAGTAGCAATAGTCGAAGTAGTAGTTGTAGTAGTAGGAGTAACGACAGTAGTAGCAGTAGTAGAAGAAGTAGTAGTAGTTGTTGTAGTCGTTGAAGTACGAGTAGTACCAGTTGAGGTAGTAGCATTAGTAGTAGCAGGAGTGGCAGTAGTTGTGGTAGTAGTAGTCATAATAGTAGGAGCAGTAGCAGTTGTTGTCGTAGTTATAATAGCAGTGGGAGTTCTAGTAGCAGTAGTAGTAGTAGTTGAGCGGTATAAGTGGAAGTTGTAGTAGCAGCAGTCATAGTAGTAGCAGAAGCAGCAGTAGCCGAAGTAGTAGGAGTAGATGTAGTAGTAGATGCTTTAGTAGTCGGGGTAGTAGTAGCAGTAATCGTAGCAGCAGTAGTAGTAGCTATCATAGTAGCGATAGTAGTAGTAGTAGTTGTTGTAGTAGTAGCAGTAGTAGTGGTGGTGGTGGTAGCAATACAAGTAGAAGCAATCATGGTAACAGTAGTAGAAGTAGTAGGAGAACTAGTGGTAGTAGCAATAGATGTGGTGGTATCATTAGTAGCTGTCGCAGTTGTAGTAGTAGCAGCAGTAGTGGTAGTGGAAGCAGCAGTAGGATTAGCAACAATAGTGGTAGTAGTATTAGCAACACTATTTGCAGCAGCAGCTGTAGTAGTAGTATTAGTACTAGTTGTAGTAGGAGTAGTAGTAGTGGTGGTACTAATATTAGTAGTATTAGTAGTGGGAGTAGTAGCAGCAGTTGTAGTAATATTAGCAGTGGTAGCGATAGTAGTATTAGTTGTAGCTGTAGGAGTAGTAGTACCAGTAGTAGTAGTAGTTGTTATAGTAGTTATAGTAGTAGCAGCAGTAGCAGTAGTGTTAGAAGTAGTCGTAGTATTTACCGTAGTTGTTGTAGTTATAGTAGTAGTAGCAGTAGTAGTCGTAGTGATTGTAGTAGTAGTAGTAGCAGTTCTGGTAGAAGTAGTATTATTATTATTATTAGTTGTTGTTGTTTTTGTAGCAGCTGCAGCAGGAGTAGTAGTAGTAGTTGTAGTAGTAGAAGTACCATCAGCATTTGTAGTAGTAGTAATACACGTTGTAGTAGTAGTAGTAGTGGCAGCAGTAGTATTAGTAGGAGTAGCAATAGTAGTAGTAGTTGCTGTTGTAGCAGTAACATCAGTAGTAGTAGTAGCAATAATTGCAGTAGTAGCTGTAGTAATAGTAGGTGTAGTCAAAGTAGGAGCTGAAGTAGTAGTAATAGTAGTTGTAGGTGTAGTAGCAAAAGTAGTAGTAGAAGTTGTAGAAGCTATAGTAATGGTAGATACGATACCTATAGATGTAGCAGCAGTAGTAGTAGTAGTAGCAGAAGCAGTAATAGTTGTAGTTGTAGGAGTAGAAGTTGTACTAGTAGAAGTAGTAGTAGCAGTAGCTATGGTAGTAGAAGTAGTACTAGTAGTGGTACCAATAGTTGCTATTGAATCAGCTGTAGCAGTAGCATTAGTAGTAGCAATAGCAGTAGTAGCAATAGTAGTATAAGTAGTAGCAGCGAAAGTTGTAGAAGTAGTAGTAGTAGGGGCTGTAGTAGCAAAAATAGTAGTAGTTGTAGCTGTTGTAGCAATAGCAGCAGCAGTAGCAGTAGTAGTAGCAGTAGTAGAAGAAATAGTAGTTGTAGTAGTGGTAGTAGTAGTAGTTGTAGTAGTAGTAGTAGTAGTAGTAGTAGCTCTTGTTGTAGTAGTAGTAGTTGTTGTAGAAGTAGTAGTAGTAGTAGTAGTAGTAGTAGCAAATGTAGTAGTAGAAGTAGTAGTAGTAGTAGAAGCAACAGTAGTGGCAGTAGTAGTAGAGGTAGTAGTAGCTGTAGTAGCAGAACTAGTTGAAGTAGTAGTTGTAGTTGTAATTGTAACAACGTAGCAGCCATAGTAGCAGTAGAAGAAGTAGCAGTAGTAAACGTACTAGGAGATGTAGTAATAGCAACTGTGGTAGCCGTCGTATTAGTAGTAGTGGTAGTAGTGGCAATAAAAGTAGTAGTAGTAGTAGTAGCAGTCATTGTAGTAGTTGTCGTAGTAGTAGTTGCTGTTGTAGCAGTAGTAGCAGAAGTAGTAGGAGAAGTTGTAATAGCAACTGTGGTAGCTGCAATATTAGTAGTAGTAGTGGGCGTAGTAGCAGTAGTTGCTATAGTAGTAGTAGTAGTTGTTGCTACTACTGCTACTACTGCTACTACTACGACACCTACTGCTGCTTCTACTGCTACTACTATTACTCCTATTGCTACTACTGCTACTAGTACTACTACTATGACTACTACAACAACTACTGCTAGTCATAACAGTTGTAGTAGTAGCAATAGTAGCAATAGTTGTACTAATAGAAGTAACAGTAGTAGCAGCAGTAGAAGTAGTAGTAGTAGCTGTAGTAGTAGTAGTAGTAGCAACAACTACAGTTATTGTTGGAGCAGTAGTTGAAGTAGTAGTAGTAGTAGTAGTAGAAACCATCGTAGTAGTAGTAGTAGTAGAAGAAGCCGTAGTAGTAGTAGTAGTAGTAGTAGGAGTAGCGGTAGTAGTAATAGTCATAGTTATAGTGGTAGTAGCAGCAACAACTGTTACAATAGCAGTATAGCACTAGTAGTAGCTAAAGTAGTAGTAGTAGTTATTATCGTAGTGGTGGTGGTAGTAGTAGTACTAGTAGTAGTAGCAGCAGCTATAGTAGTTGTAAAAGTTGAAGTAGTAGCAGTAGTTGTAGTAGTTGTAGAAGTAGCAATAGTAGCAGCACAAGCAACACAAGCAACATTAGTAGGAGTAGGAGTAGCAGTAGTAGCAAAAGTAGTAGTATTAGTAGAAGAAGAAGTAGTAGCAGTAGAGGTACTGCAAGTGCTACTACTTGTAGTACTAGTAGTAGTAGTAGTAGTAGTAGTAGTAGTAGTAGTAATAGTATTAGTTATTGCAGAAGTAGTACTAGTAGTAGCAGCAGTAGAAGCAGTAATAGTATCAGTAGTAGTAATAGTAGTAGTACCTGTATTAGCAGTAGTAGCAGTAGTAGTTGGAGTAGCTATTGTAGTAGTAGAAGCTGAAGTCATAGTAGTCACAGTAGTAGTAGCAATATCATCAATAAAAATAATAGTAGTTGTAGTAGAGCAATCGTAGTAACAGTAGTAGTAGAGCAATAGTAGTAACAGTAGTAATAGAAGTAGCAGTTGTATAAGTAGTAGTATAGTAGTAGTAGTAGTAGCAGCAATAGTAGTGGAGCAATAGTAGTAGCAGTTGCGGTAGTCGTAGGAGTCATAGTACTAGCAATAGCAATAGTTGCAACAGCAGTAATAGTAGCATTAGCTCTGGTAGTAGTTATAGAAGTAGTAGTAGTAGTTGACAGTAGTGCTAATACTAGTTGTAGTGCCAGCAGTAGCAGTAGTTGCAGTAGTAGTAGTAGTAATAGTTGTAGAAGTAGCCGCTGTAGGAGTAGTAGTAGTAGTTGTTGTAGTAGTAATTGTAGTAGCAGATGTAGTAGTAGAAGTAGTAGTAGTAATAGTAGGAGAAGAAGTCGTAGTAGTGGTAGAAGCAGTAGTAGTATTATTTTTAATAGTAGAAGTAGTTCTTGTTGTTGTAATAGAACTAGCAATCATAGCAGTTGTAGCAGTAGTTGTTACAGTAGTTGTTGTGGTGGTAGTGCTAGTGGCATTAGTAGTAGTGCCAGTAGTAATAGCTATAGTAGTAGGAGCAAGAGAAATAGTGGTAGCAGCAGTAGTAGTTGTCATAGTAGAAACAGTAGTTGTAGCATGAGTATTAGTACTAGTAGTAGTAGTATTAGTAGTAGTAGTAGTAGTAGTAGTCGTAGTAGTAGTAGTAGTAGTAGTAGTAGTAGTAGCAGCAATAGTTGCAGTAGTAGTAGTAAAAGTTACGGCAGTAGTAGAGTAATAGCAGCGGCAGTGGCAGCAGTAGCAGTAGTGTTTGCAGTAGTAATTGTAGTTGTCATAGTAGCATTCGTAGTAACAGTAGTAACAGTAGTAGTAGTTGTCGTAGTAGTACTAGCAGTAGTAGAATTGGTAGCAGGAGCAGTAGTACTAGCGTAGTGCCAGTAGTAGTAGTAGTAGTAGTCGACGTACCTTTAGTCGTTGTAGCAGCAGCAGTAGTAGCAGTAGTAGTCGTAGTACCGTTAATCATCGTAGCAGCAACAGTAGTAGTAGTAATAGTAGCATTAGTAGTAGCAATAGTAGTATGAGAAGTAGTAGTAGTAGGATAAGCAGTAGTTGTAGCAGCAGCAGCAGCAGCAGCAGCAGTAGTAGTGGTAGCTGGAGGAGGAGTAGTAGTAGAAGTAGAAGTAATAGTAGCAATAGCAGTAGTAGTAGTAATAGCAGTAGCAATAGTAGTTGTAGTAGTTATAGTCATAGTAGGATCAGCAGTAGCAGTAGTAGCAATAGTGGCAGTAGTATTAGTAGTGGTAGTAGTAGTAGTGGTAGTAGTAGTAGCGGTAGTAGTTGTAGTAGTAGAAGCCGTAGTAGGAGTTGCAGTAGTATTTGAAGCAGAAGTAGTACCAGCAGTTGTAGTAGCAAAAGTACTAGTAGTAGAAGAAGTAGTAGTAGTATTAGTAGCAGTAGTGGTAGCAGCTGTAGTAGTAGTAGTAGTCATGCTATTCGTAGCAGTAGT
>RXID01022271.1:3525-6025 GCA_005019695.1 Trichopus zeylanicus subsp. travancoricus
TAGTAGTAGGAGTAGTAGTTTGGTAAGTAGTGTAGTAGTAGGTAGTAGTAGTAGTATAGTATAGTAGTAAGTTGCAGTAGTGGCAAAAGTAGTAGGATTAGTCTTGATTGTAGGTAATAGGAGTGCCGCGTAGCAGTATTAATAGTAGGCAGTACGGAAGTAGTAGTAGTTATAGTAAGATAAAGGAGTAGTTGTAGATTGCAACTAACTGAAGGATTAGAAGTAGAAGTAGGCAATGTGGTAGTACCAACCGACCAACCCGCAGTAAGCACAGGCAGCAGCAGTAGTAGTAGCATTGTATGAGTAGTCATAGAGTAGTAGCAGTATGTAGGAAATGGTAGTAGAAGTAGTTTGTTATAGTGAAGCTTTAGTAGTAGTAGTAGTAAGTAGTTGTGAGTATAGTATATATTAGTGAATAGTAGTTGTAGTAGAAGGTGTGGCAATAGTAGGTTGTTATAGTAGTAAATAAGTAGTAGTTTGTAAGTTGGTGTATAGGAAGTAATGCAGTGGTCGGAGTAGTAGTAGCAATAATAGGTAGTTGTAGTAGTTGTAGTAGTCGTTGTAGTAGTTCTAGTGGTAGTTGTAATAGTAGTATTGGTAGTTGTAGTAGTAGTTGTAGCAGTTGTGGCGGTAACAATACTGCTAGTAGTAGTAGGAGTTGAAGTTGTAGTTGTTATTGTAGAAGTGGTTGTAGTAATTGCAATAATGGTAGTAGTTATTGTTGTTGTGGTTGTTGGGGTAGTAGTAGGAGGAGTATTAGTCGGAACAGTAGTAATAGTAGTAGGAGTAGCAGTAGAAATAGTAAAAGTCGCAACAGTAATAGTAGTAGTAGTAATAGTAGTAGTAGTAGTAGTAGTAGTAGTAGTAGTAGTAGTAGTAGTAGTAGTAGTAGTAGTAGTAGTAGTAGTAGGAGTGGAAGTAGTATTTGTAGTTGTAGTTGGGGCAGTAGCAGTAGCAGTAGCAATAGTAGCAAGAGCAGTAGTGGTAGTCATTGTATTAGCAATAGTAGGAGTAGGAGTGGTAGTTGTAAAACTAGTAGTAGTAGTAGTTGTTGTTGTAGTAGTACTGGTAATAGTAGTAGCAATAGTAGTAATAATAATAAAAGTAGTTGTATTATTAGTAATAGTAGTATTTGTAGTAGGCTTATTAGGAGTAGTAGTAGTAGTAGAAGTAGTAGTAGTAGTAGTAATAATAATAGTAAAAGTAGTAGTAGTAGTTGTTGTTGTTATTCTTGTTGTGGCAGTAGTCGTTGTAGTTGTAATAGTAGTAGTAGTAGTAGAAGTAGTGGTAGTAACCTTGGTAGTGGTAGTAGTAGTTCTACTAGTAGTAGTTCTACTCTTAGTAGTACCAACAGTAGTGGTAGCCGAAGTGGTCGCTTTGGTTGTAGAAATAACCCTATGGGTAGCAGCAGTAGTAGCAGTCGTAGTAGTATTTGCTCAAGTAGTAGTAGTTGCAATAGTATTGGTAGTGGTAGTAGCAGCAGCGGTTGTATTAGTAGTTGTTCTAGTAGAAGAATCAATAGTAGCAGCAGTTGTAGTAGTTGTCATAGTAGTAGTAGTAATAATAATGGTCGTAATAGTAGTCATTGTCGCTATCGTTGTAGTGGTATTAGTAGCAACAGTAGTAGCAGTAGTAGCAGCAGTAGTTGTAGTCGTTGTAGTAGTTCTAATAGTTGTGGTGATAGTGGTAATAGTAGTAATAGTTGTAGCTATAGCAGTCGTAGTAGTAGCAGCATTAGTAGTAGAAGTATTGGTAGTAGTAGTGGTAGTTGAATTTGTAGTAGTTGTAGTAGTTGCAGTAGTAATAGTAGTAGCAGAGTAGTAGCAAAAGTAGTAGAAGTAGTAGCAGTACTAGTAGCAGTAGCAGTAGTAGAAGTTATAGTAGTAGTAGTACTAGTAGTAATAGTAGTAGTAGTAGTAGTAGTAGTCATAGTAGTACTAGTAGTGGCAAAAGTAGGAGTTGTTGTAGCAGTAGTAGTAGCAGCAATAGTAGTAGTAGTAGTAGTAGTAGTAGTAGTAGTAGTAGTAGTATGGTAAGTAGTAGTACTTGTTATAGTTGGAAAAGTAGTAGTAGTAGTTATTGTAGAAACAGTAGCAGTATAGTTGCAGTAGTAGTAGTGGTAGTAGTAGAAGTAGTAGGAGATGTAGCAGTACTAGTAGTAGTAGATGTAGCAGCAGTAGCAACAACAGCAGCAGTTGCAGTAGCTGTAGAAGTAGCAGTAGTAGTAGAAGTAGCAGTAAAAGTAGTTGTAGTAGCAATAGTAGTAGAAGTTGGATTTGTTGCCATAGTAGTAGTAGATGTAGTAGTAATAGAAGTAGTAGTAGCAAATGCTGTAGTCATAGTTGTTGTAGCAGTAATAGTAGTAGTGGTTGTAGTAGTAGTAGTTGTTCCATTTATAGTAACAATAGGTGTAGTAGATGTAGTAGTAGTAGTTGTTGTAGTAATAAGAGTAGAAGTAGTGGTAGTAGTAATAATAGTAGTATTAGTAGCATCAGTAGCA
>RXID01022271.1:8525-23525 GCA_005019695.1 Trichopus zeylanicus subsp. travancoricus
GTAGCCGTAGTAGTAGAAGTTGTAGTAGAAGTAGTAGTAGTAGTGCTTGACGTAGTAGTAGTAGTACGAGTAGTTATAGTAGTTGGAGTAGTATAAGTAGTCATAGTAGTAGTAGTAGGAGTAGTAGAAGTAGTAATTGTAGTAGCAACGGTAGTAGTAGTAGTAGAAGGGGTACTAGTTGTATAAGTAGTGGTAGTCGTACAGTAGCAGTGGTTGTAGTTGTTGTAGAAGTAATAGGAGGAGTCGTGGTAGTAGAAGTAGTAGCAGTAGTAGTTGTAGTTGTAAGAGTAGTAGAAACAGCAATAGCAGTAGCAGTAGTAGTGGAGGTTGTAGCAATAGTTGCAGTAGTAGCAGCAGAAGTGGTAGTAGTCATAATCATTGTAGTAGTAGAGCTAAGAGTAGGAGTAGTTGTTATTTTTGTTGTAGTCGTAGTGCTTGCAGTAGTAGCAGTAGCAGTAATAGTAGTATTCGTAGTAGTAATACTTGTACTAGTACTAGTATTAGTAGTAGCAGTAGTTGGAATAGTGGTGGTAGTTGTTATTGTTATTGTTGTTGTAGAAGCAGCAGAAGTAGTAATAGAAGTAGTAGCAGTAGAATTAGTAAGTAATAGTAGTAGTAATAGTCACAGTAGTTGTAGCAGTAGTAGTTGTTGTTGTAGTAGTAGTAGTCGTAGAAGTCTCAGTAGTAGTAGTAGTAGTAATTTTAATAGTAGTAACAGCTGTAGGAGTAGTAGCAATTGCAGTAGCAATATCAGGCTTAGTGGCGGTATTTGTTGCAGTATAAGTAGTAGTACTTGAAGGTGTAGCACGAGTAGTAATAGTGGTAGCTGTTTCTGTTGGAGTAGTAGTAGTAGTCATAGCAGAAGTAGTAGTAGTAGAAGTAGTCATAGTAATAGTAGCAGCAGTAGTAGTGGTAGTAGGAGTAGCAGCAGTAGTAGTAGTAGCAGCAGCAGCAGCAGTAGTAGTCATAGTAGCAGTAGTAGTCATGGTAGGAGTAGTTTTAGTAGTAGTAGTAGTAGTAGTAGTAGTAGTAGTAGTAGTAGTAGTATTAATAGTAGTAATAGTATTAGTTGTTGGAGTAGTAGTAGAGATAGTGGTAGTAGTTGTAGTAGTAGTGTAGTCATAGTTGCAGTAGTAGTAGTAGTATAGGTAGTAGAAGTAGTAGTTGTTGTTGTAGTACTAGTAGTTATAGTGGTAGCAATAGTCGCGGTGGTAGCAGTAGTACTAGTAGTAAAAGTACTAGTTGTAGCAATAGTAGTAGCTGTAGCAGTAGACGCGGTAGTAGTTATACTTGCAGTATTAGTAGTAGTAGTGGGAGTTGTTGTAGTAGAAGTAGCATTAGCAGTAGCAATACTAGTAGTAGTAGCAGAGGTAGAAGTAGCAACAGTAGTAGTAGTGCAAGTAGTAGTTACAATAGTAGCAGAAGTAAAAGTTGTAGTAATAATAGCAGTAGTAGAAGTATTTGTTGTAGTAGTAGTCGTAGTGGTAGTAGTGGTGGTAATGGTCGTAGTAGTAGTAGTAGAGGTATTCGCAGTGGTAGTAGCAGCAGTAGTAGTTGTCGTAGTAGTAGTAGCAGAATTAGTAGTAGTAGTAATCATAGTAGTAGTAGTAATAGGAGTAGTAGTATTAGTAGTAGTAGTTGTTGTAGTTGTAGTAGTAGCAGCAGTAGTAGTTATTGTAATAATAGTAGAAGTTATTATCATAGAAGTAGTAGAAGTAGTGGTCCTAGTAGTTAAATTTGTTGCAGCAGCAGCTATAGTAGTAGTCATAGTAGTACTAGTATTAGTAGTACCATAGTAGCAATAATAGTAGTAGTAGCAGCAGCACCAGTAGTAGAAGTAGTAATAGTAGCAACAGAAGTAGCAGTAGAAGTAGTAGCAGTGGAAGTAGTGGCAGTGGTAGTAGTCACAATAGTTGTAGCAGTAGTAGTAGTTATTGTAGTAGTAGTAGTAGTAGTAGCAGTCTCAGTAGTAGTAGCAGTAGTAATTGTAATAGTAGTAATAGTTGTTATAGCAATAGTAGTTGCATTAGCAGTATTAGTCGCTGTGCCTGAATTTGTCACCGCAGCAGTAGTAGTAGTAATAGCAAAAGTAGTAGTAGTAGAAGTTGTCGTAGTAATAGGGCTAACAAAAGTCAGAGCAGCAGTAGTAGTCGTAGTAGTAGTAGTCATGGTAGGAGTAGTTATAGTACTAGTAGTAGTAGTTGTTGTTGTAGTATTTGTAGTAGTAATAGTAGTAGTTATTGGAGTAGTAATAGTGCTAGTAGTGGTAGTAGTCATCGTGGTGTAGTAATTGTAGCAGCAGAGCAGTAGTAGAGGCAGTAGTAGTAGTAGCAGTAGTTGTCGTAGTAGTACTAGGAGGAGTAGTAGTAGCAGTAGTAGTAGTGGTAGATGTAGTACTAGCTGTAAAAGGACTAGTTGTAGCAATAGCAGGAGTAGTAGCAGTTGTAGCAGTACTAGTCATAGTTGTTGTAGTAGTAGTAGTAGCAATTGTTATAGTAGTAGAAGTAGCACTAATAGTTGTAGTGGTAGTAATAGTAACAGCAGTCCCAGAAGTAGAAATAGCAGCAGTAGTAGTAGTGCTAGTAGTAGTAACAGTAGTAGCAACAATAATAGTAGTAGTAGAAGTACTTGTTGTAGTAGTAGTGGTAGAAGTCGTAGTAGTAGTAGAAGTCATAGTAGTCATAGTAATTGTAATAGGAGTAGTAGTAGTACTAGTTGTGGTAATAGTTGTAGTAGTAGTAGTAGAGGTATTAGTAGCAATAGTAGTAGTAATCATAGTAGTAGTAGTAGCAGGAGTAGTAGTAGTTGTAGTAGTTGTTGTTGTTGTAGTCATATTAGTAGGTATAGTAGTAGCACCAGCAGAAGTAGTAGTAATAGTTATAGAAGTAATAGTAGTAATAGTTGTAGAAGTAGTAGAAGTAATAGTTGTAGTTGTAATAATAGTAGTAGTAGTTGGAGTAGTAGTAATAGTAGTAGTTGTAGAAGCCGTCGTAGAAGTAGTAGTCGTAGTAGTAGTAGTAGTAATTGCAACGGTATTAGGACGAGTAGTAGTAGTTGTTGTTCTAGTAGTAGTTGTTGTGGTAATAATAGTGGTAATTCTAGTAATACTGGTAGTAGTAGTAATAGTGGAAGTAGGAGTAGTAGTTGTAGCACTAGGAGAAGTAGTACTAGCTGTAGTCGAAGTAGTAGTAGCAGTAGCGGTAGTAGTCATAGTAGAACAAGTAGTAGTAGTAGTGCGTGACGTAGTAGTAGTAGTACGAGTAGTTGTACCAGTAGTAGTAGTATAAGTAGTAATAGTAATAGTAGTTGGAGTGGTAGAAGTAGTAATTGTAGTAGCAATAGTAGCAGTAGTAGTAGAAGGAGTACTAGTTGTATAAGTAGTGGTAGTTGTAAAGTAGCTGTAGTTGCAGTTGTTGTAGAAGTAATAGGAGGAGTCGAAGTAGTAGAAGTAGTAGCAGTAGTAGTTGTAGTGGTAAGGGTAGTAGAAACAGCAGTACTAGTGGCTGTAGCAGTAGCTGTACTAGTAGTAGTAGAGGTTGTAGCGGTAGCAGTAGGAGCAGTAGTAATAGTGGTAGGAGAAGCAATAGAAGTAGTAGTAGTCATAATCATAGTAGTAGTAGAGCCAAGAGTAGGGGTAGTTCTTATTTTTGTTGTAGTTGTACTGCTTGCAGTAGTAGTAGTAGTGGTAGTAATAGCAGAAGTAGTAGCGATAATCGGAGAATTTGAAGTAGTTTTATCTATTGTAGTAGTAGATGGAGTAGAAGTAGTAGCAGTAGTAGTCGTAGTAGTAGTAGTAGTATATGTAGTAGTACTAGTAGTAATAGTAGTAATATTAGTAGTAGTAGTAGTAGTAATAGAAGTAGTAGAGGTAGTAGTAGTAGTTGAAGTAGTAGCAGTAACAGTAATAGTAGTATTTGTAGTAGTATTTGTAGTAGTATTTGTAGTAGTAATACTGGTAGTAGTTCTAGTATTAGTAGTAGCAGTAGTTGGACTAGTGGTAGTAGTTGTAGCAGTAGTAATAGTAGTTGTTATTGTTATTGTTGTTGTAGAAGCAGCTGAAGTAGCAGTAGCTATATTAGTAGTAGTAGTATTAGTAAGCAGCAGTAGTAGTAGTCACAGTAGTTGCAGTAGTAGTAGTTGTTGCTGTAGTACTAGTAGTACTAGAAGTCTCAATAGTAGTAGTAGTAGTAATTGTAATAATAGTAACAGTTGTAGTAGTAGTAGCAGTTGCAGTAGCGATATCAGCCTCAGTGGCCATATTTGTTGAAGTATAAGTAGTAGTACTAGAAGGTGTAGTACGAATAGTAATAGTACTAGCTATTTCAATCGAAATAGTAGTAGTAGTAGTCATAGCAGGAGTAGTAGTAGTAGAAGTGTCGTAGAAATAGTAGCAGCAGCAGTAGTAGTAGTAATAGGACTAGTAGATGTTCTTCTAGTAGTAGTACTAGTAAATGTGGTAGTACTAGTAGTGGGAGTGGCAATAGTAGGAGGTGGAGTAGGAGGAAAAGGAGCAGTAGCCATAGTAGTAGTAGATGTAGTACTTGTAGTAGTAGTCGTAGTAGTAGTAGTAGTAGTAGTGGTAGTAGCAGTAGTAGTAGTAGCAGTAGTAGAAGTAGTAGTTGTTGTTGTAGTTGTAGTAGAAGTAGCAATAGTAGTCGCTGTGGTAGTTGTTGTAGAAGTAGTAGTAGTAATAGCAGTAGTAGTAGTCATAATCATAGTAGTAGTAGTAGCAAGAGTAGTAGTAGTTTTTGTTATTGTTGTAGTCGTAGTAATTGCGATAGTAGTAGTAACAGTAGTAGTAGCTGTAGTAGTAGTGGTTGTTGTTGCAGAAGTAGAAGCAGTAAAAGGAGAAGTTGAAGTAGTTGTAGTAGTAATAAGACTAAAAGTTGTAGTAGTAGTAGTTGAAGTAGTAGGAGTAGCAGTAATAGTAGTATTTGTAGTAGTAGTAGTAGTAGTAGTAGTAGTACTAGTATTAGTAGTAGTAGTAGTGGCAATAGTAGTAGTAGTAGTCGTAGTTGTTGTTGTTGTAGTAGTGGTTGTAGTAGCAGCAGCAGAAGTAGCGATAGAAGTAGTAGAAGTAGATGTAGTAGTAGTAGCAGTTGTGGTCGTAGTAGTTGTAGCGGTAGTAGTAGTAGTAGTAGTAGTAATTGTAATAGTAGTAATAGTTATAGCAGTAGTACTAGTAGCTGCAGTGGTTTTATTTGTTGCAGTATAAATAGTAGTACTAGTAGGTGTAGTGCTAGTAGTAATAGTAGTAGCTATTTTAGTTGCAGTACTAGTAGTAGTAGTCATAGCAGATGTAGTAGTAGCATAAGTAGATGCAGTAATGGTAGCAAAAGTAGTAGTGCCAGTAGTAGTTGCAGGAGTAGTAGTTGCAATAGGACTAGTTGTGGCAGTAGCAGTAGCAGCAATAGTCGTCGTAGTATTCATGGCAGGAATAGTTATATTACTACTACTAGTAGTAGTATTAGTGGTAGTAATAGTAGTAGTTGTTGGAGTAGAAGTAATGCTACTAGTTGTAGTTGTAGTAGTAGTGTAATAATAGTAGCAGTAGTAGTAGTAGAGGTAGTAGTAGTTGTAGTAGTAGTAGTAGTAGCAGTAGTAGTAGCATTAGTAGAATTAGCAGCAATAGTACTAGTAGTAAAAGGACTAGTTGTAGCAATAGTAGTAGTAGTAGCTGTAGCACCAATAGCAGTCATAGTTGTAGTAGTGGTAGTAGGAGTTGTTGATGTAGTAGTAGAAGTAGTGGCAGTGGTAGTAGTACTAGTAGAAGTCACAGTAGTAGCAGAAGTTGAAGTAGCCATAGTAGTAGAAGTACTAGTAGTAGTAACGTTAGTTGTAGAATTAGAAGTAGCAGTAATAATAGTAGTAGTGGAAGTAGTTGTAGTAGTAGTAGTAGCAATAGTAATAGCAGTCATAGTTGTAGTAGTAGTGGCAATAAGTGTTGTAGTAGTACTGGTGGTGGTAATAGTGGTAGTAGTAATAGTAGAGGTATTACCAGAAGTAGTAGTCGTAGTTGTAGCAGCAGAAGTAGTAGTAATAATTGTAGTAGTAGTAGCAGGAGTTGTAGTAATTGTAGGTGTAGTAGTAGTAGTTGTAGTTGTGGGAGTAGCAGTAGTAGTAGTAATAGAAATAGTAGTAGTAGTTATAGTAGTAGTAGTAGTAGTAGTAGTAGTAGCAGCAGAAGTAGCAGCAATAATAGCAGTAGTAGTAGTTGTTGTTGTAGTAGTAGTAGTTAATGTGGTAGTGGTAGTAGTGGTAGTGGTAGTAGTAGACGGAGGAGGAGGAGGAAGAAGAGCAACAACAGTAGTAGTAGTAGTTGAAGTAGTAGTTGTTGTAGTAGTAGTAGTGGTAGTATTGGTAGAAGTGATAGTAGTAGTAGTAGTAGTAGCAGCAGTAGTAGTAGTAGTAGTAGTAGCAACAGCAGTAGTAGTTGCTGTAGTAGTTGTAGTAGTAGTTGTATTAGTAGTAGTAGCCGTAGTAGTAGTAGTACATGTAGTAGTAGTAGAACTACAAGTAGTGGTATTAACAATAGTAGTAGTTGTGTAGAAGCACGTGTAGTAGTAGTAGCTGTAGCAGTAATAGTTTAGTAATAGTAGTAGCAGTAGCAATAGTAGTAGTAATAGTAATAGTAGTAGCAATCGTTGTAGTTGTAGTAGCAGTGTAGTAGTAGTTTAGCAGTGGTAGCAGTAGTAGTTGTAGTCGGGGTTGTAGCAGTATCAATAGTAGCAGTAGTAGGGGTTGTAGCTGTAGAAGTAGTAGCAGAAGTAGGGGTTGTAGTTGTAGCAGAAGTAGTAGCAGTAGTAGGAGTTGTAGTAGTAGTTGTTGTTATAGTAGTAGTTGTAAATGTGGTAGTACTAGTAGTCGTAGTGGTCGTATTAGTCGGAGGAGGACGACGAAGAGGAGCAGCAGCAACACTAGTAGTAGTAGTAGTAGTAGTAGTATTAGTAGTAGTAGTAGTAATAGTAGTAGCAGCAGCAACAGTAGCATCAGCAGCAGTAGTAGTAGTAGTAGTAGTAGTAGTAAAAGTATTTGTAGTGGTAGCAGTATTAGTAGTAGAAGTAGTAGTAGCAGCTGCAACAGTAGCAGCTGAAGTAGTTTTAGTAGTTGTATTAGTAGTAGTAGCAGTAGTAGTAGTAGTAGTAGTAGTAGTAGAAGAAGTACATGTAGTAGTATTAGCAATAGTAGCAGTAGTGTACAGGCAGGGGCAGTAGTAGTACTAGTTGTAGTGGTAGTAGTAGTAGTTGTAATAGTAGTAGTTGTAAAAATAGCAGTAGCAATAGTAGTAGTATAGAAGTAGTAGTAGTAGCAATCGTAGTAGTTGTAGTAGTAATGTAGTAGTTGTTTAGTAGTGGTAGCAGTAGTAGTTGTAGCCGGGTTTATAGCCGTAGCAGTAGTAGCAGTAGTAGGGATGTAGCAGTAGCATAAGTAGCAGTAGTAGTTGTTGCTATAGTAGCAGTAGAAATAGTAATATTTGTAATCAAAGTAGTAATAGTAGCAGGAGTAGTCATAGTAGTAGTTGTTGTTGTAGTCATAGTAGTAGCAGTAGCAGTAGTTGTTGCTATTGTAGAAGTAGTAGCAGTAATCAAAGAAGTTGAAGTAGTTGTACATGTTGTAGTAGCAGTAGTTGTAGCAGTAGAAAGAGTAAAAGTTGTAGTACTAGAAGTTGAAGTAGTAGGAGTAGCTGTAATAGTAGTATTTGTAGTAGTAGTAGTAGCAGTAGTAGTAGTTGTAGTAGTAGCAGTAGGGGCAATAGTAGAAGTAGTAGTAGTGGTAGTAATAGTGGTAGTAGCAGTAGTAGTAGTAGTAGGAGGAGGAGGAGGAGGAGGAGGAGGAGGAGGAGCAACAAAAGTTGCAGTAGAAGTAGTTATAGGAGAAGTAGTAGCAGTAGTCGTTGTAGTCGCAGTAGTTGTACTAGTAGTAGTAATTGCAGTACTAGTAGTAGTAATTGCAGTAGTAGTAGTTGTTGTAGCAGTCTCAATAGTAGTAGTAGTAGCAATTGTAATAGTTGTAATAGATGTATCAGTAGTAGTAGTAGCCGCAGTGGCTATTTTTATTGCAATATAAATAGTAGTACTAGTTGGTGTAGTACTAGTAGTAATAGTAGTAGCTATTTTAGTTGCAGTAGTAGTAGTAGTAGTAGTTGTAGCAGATGTAGTAGTAGTAGAAGTAGTTGGATTAATGGTTGTAATAGTAGTAGCGGTATTACTAGTAGCAGGACCGCGTAGTAGTAATAGGACTTAGTAGTGGCAGTAGCAGGAGCAGGTGTAGTAGTCGTAGTAGTAGTAAATGCTGTAATTTTGTAGTAATAGTAGTAGTTGTTGGAGTAGTAGTAATGATAGTAGTTGTAGTTGTAGTAGTAGTGTAGTAATAGTAGGAGTAGTAGTAGTAGTAGTAGTAGAGGCGGTAGTAGTTGTCATAGTAGTGGTAGCAGTAGTACTAATCATAAACGGACAAGTTGTTGCAATAGTAGTGGCAGTAGTAGTATCAACAGTAGTAGTCATAGTTGTAGTAGTGGTAGCAGCAACAGTTGTTGTAGTAGTAGAACTAGCGAAAGTAGCAGTGGTACTAGTAGTGGTCACAGTAGTAGCAGAAGATGAAGTAGCCAAAGTAGTATAAGTACTAGTAGTAGTAACATTAGTAGCATCAGTAGAAGTAGCAGTAATAATAGTAGTAGTAGAAGTAGTTGTAATAGTAGTTATTGTTGTAATAGCAGTCGTAGTTGTAGTAGTAGTGGCAATAGGAGTTGTAGTAGTAGTGGTTGTGGTAATAGTGGTAGTAGTAGTCATAGAGGTATTACTAGAAGTAGTAGTCATAGTAGTAGCTGCAGAAGTAGTAGTAATCATTGTAGTAGTAGTAGCTGAAGTTGTAGTAGTAGTTGTAGTAGTTGTTGTTATTATAGTCGTGGTAGTAGCAGTAGTAGTAGTAACAGAAATAGTAGTAGTAGTAGTAGTAGTAGTAGCTAATGTGGTAGTACTTGTAGTGGTAGTTGTAGTAGTAGCCAGAGGAGGAGGAGGAAGAAGAGCAACAGTAGTAGTAGTAGTAGTAGTTGAAGTAGTAGTTGTTGTTGTAGCAGTAGTCGTATTAGCGAGTCGTAGCAGTCGCACTAGGTGTACTAGTAGTAGCAGCAGCAGCAGTAGTAGTTGTAGTAGTCGTAGTCATTAGTAGTAGTAGTTAGTAGTACTAGTAGTACTAGTAGTAGTAGTAGAACTACAAGTAGTAATATTAGCAATAGTAGTAGTAGTGTAGCAGTAGGGGTAGTAGTTGTAGTAGCAGTAGTAGTAGTAGTATTAATAATAATAGTGGTAGTAGCAGTAGCAATAGTAGTAGAAATAGTAGTAGTAGTAGCAATCGTTGTAGTTGTGGTAGTAGTGTAGTAGTAGTTTAGTAGTGGTAGCAGTAATAGTTGTAGTCGGGGTTCTAGTAGTAGTAGCAGTAGTAGGGGTTGTAGTTGTTGCAGAAGTAGTAGCAGTAATAGGAGATGTAGAAGTAGTTATTTTAATAATAGTAGTTGTAAATGTGGTAGTACTAGCAGTGGTAGTGGTAGTAGTAGCTGGAGGAGGAGGAGGAAGAAGAGCAATAGCAACACTAGTAGTAGTTGTAGTAGTGGTTGTTGTGGTGGTGGTGGTAGTAGTAGTAGTAGTAGTAGTAGTAGCAGTAGTAGTAGTAGTAGTAGTAGAGTAGTAGTAGTAGTAGTAGTAGCAGTAGTAGAAGCTGTAGTAGTTGTAGTAGTATTTGTATTAGTAGTAGTAGCAGTAGTAGTAGTACCACTACTAGTACATGTACTAGTATTAGCGATAGTAGTAGTAGTGTTGAAGCAGGGTTAGTAGGAGTAGTAGTTGTTGTAGTTGTAGTAGTAGTAGCTGTAATAGTAGTAGTTGTAAAAGTAGCAGTAGCAATAGTAGTAGTAATAGGAGTAGCAGTAGTAGCAATTATTGTAGTTGTAGTTGTTGTTTAGCATTGGTAGTAGTAGTAGTTGTAGTCGGGTTTATAGCTATAGCATTAGTCGCAGTAGTAGGGGTTGGAGCAGTAGTAGTTGTAGCAGTAGTAGGGGTACTAGCAGTAGCAATAGTAGCAGTAGTAGTTGTTGCTGTAGTAGCAGTAAAAATAGTAGTATTTGTAATCAAAGTAGTAGTAGTTGTTGTTGTTGTAGTCGTAGTACGAGCAGTAGTAGTAGTGGTTGTTGTTGGAGAAGTAGTTGTAGTAATAGTAGAAGTTAAAGTAGTTGTAGTAGTAGCAAGAGTAAAAGTTGTAGTACTAGTAGTGAAGTAGTAGGAGTAGCAGTAATAGTAGTATTAGTAGTAGTAGTAGTAGCAGTAGTACTAGTATTAGTAACAGTAGTAGTGGCAATAGTAGAAGTAGTAGTAGTAGTAGTAGTAGTAGTAGTAGTAGTAGTAGTAGTAGTAGTAGTAGTTGGAGCAACAAAAGTAGCAGTAGAAGTAGTAGTAGGTGAAGTAGTAGCAGTTGTCGTTATAGTCACAGTAGTTGTACCAGTAGTAGTAATTGTAGTAGTAGTAGTTATTGTAGCGGTCTCAATAGTAGTAGTAGTAGTATTTGTAATAATAGTAATAGTTGTATCAGTAGTAGTAGTAGCCACAGTGGCTGTATTTATTGCAATATAAATAGTAGTACTAGTTGGTGTAGTACTAGTAGTAGTAGCAGTAGTAGTTGTAGTTATAGCAGATGTAGTAGTAGTAGGAGTAGTTGTGTTAATGGTTGCAATAGTTGTAGTGGTATTAGTGGTAGCAGGACTAATAGTAGTAACAGGACTTGTAGTGGCAGTAGCAGTAGCAGTTGTAGTAGTCGTAGTGGTAGTAGTTGTAGTATTTGTAGTAGTAATAGTAGTAGTAGTTGTCGTAGTAGTAATGCTAGTAGTTGTGGTTGCAGTAGTCATGTAGTAATAGTAGGAATAGTAGCTGTAGTAGTAGAGGTGGTTGTAGTTGTCGTAGTTGTAGTAGCAGTAGTAACAATGGTAGCAGTAGTACTTGTTGTAAACGGACAAGTTGTTGCAATAGTAGTGGCAGCAGCAGTAGCAACAGTAGTAGTCATAGTTGTTGTAGTGGTAGTAGCAGCAGTTGTTGTAGTAGTAGAAGTAGCGGCAGTTGTTCTTGTACTAGTAGTAGTCATAGTAGTAGCAGAAGATGAAGTAGCCATTGTAGTATAAGTACTAGAAGTAGTAACATTAGTAGCAGAAGTAGAAGTAGTAGTAATAATAGTCATAGCAAAAGTAGTAGTAGTAGTAGTAGCAGTCATAGTTATAGTAGTTTTGGTAATAGGAGTTGTAGTAGTAGTGGTGGTGGCAATAGTTTTAGTAGTAGTAGTAGTAGCAGTAGT
Organism: Trichopus zeylanicus subsp. travancoricus; assembly: GCA_005019695.1. Lineage (NCBI taxonomy): Eukaryota > Viridiplantae > Streptophyta > Magnoliopsida > Dioscoreales > Dioscoreaceae > Trichopus > Trichopus zeylanicus. The sequence continues at coordinate 19,860 of RXID01022271.1, forward strand.
AGTAGTCGTAGTAGCAGGAGCAAAAGTAATAGTAGTCATTGTAATTGTAGCAGCAGGAGTAGTAGTAGTTTGTAGTAGTAGCAGTCATTTCAGTCGTAGTAGCAGCAGCAGTAGTAGCAATAGTAATAGTAGCGGTAGTAGTAGTAGTAGTCGTAGTAGTAGAAGCAAAAGTAGTAGCAGTAACAGGAGTAGTAGTAGTTGTTGTTGTAGTAGTAGTGGTAGTAGTAGTAAATGTGGTAGTACTAGTAGTGGTAGTGCTAGTAGTAGCCGGAGCAGGTGGAGGAAGAGGAGTAGCAACAGTAGTAGTTGGAGGTGTAGTAGTAGTTGTAGTAGTAGTAATAGTAGTAGTAGTAGTAGTAGTAGTTGAAGTAGTAGTAATGGTAGTAGTAGAAGTAGTAGTAGTAGTGGTAGTAGTCGTACTAGCAGAAATAGTAGCTGTAGTAGTTGTAGTAGTAGTTGTATTATTAGTAGATTTGTTAGTAGTATTAGTAGTAGTAGTAGTAGAAGAAGAAGTACAAGTAGTAGTGTAGAAGTAGGGGTAGTAGTAGTAGTAGTAGCATTAGCAATAGTAGTGGTAATAGGTGTAGTAGTAGTGCAGTAGTAGCTTAGTTGTGGTAGCACTGGTAGTTGGAGTAGGGGTTGTAGTAGTAGTATTGGTTGTAGCGATTGCAGTAGTAGTAGTAGTAGTAGTAGGGTTTGTAGCAGCAGCAGTAGTAGCAGTAGAAGTTGTAGTAGTCGTAATTATAGTATTAGTAGCAGCAATAGTAGTCGTAGTAGTTGTTGTTGTTGTAGTCATAGTAGTTGCAGTGGTAGTAGTAATAGTAGTAGTAGCCGTAGTAGTAGTGGTTGTTGTTGCAGAAGTAGTAGCAGTAACCGAAGAAGTTGAAGTAGTTGTACATGTTGCAGTAGCATTAGTTATAGTAGTAGCAAGAGTAAACGTTGTAGTAGTAGTAATTGAAGTAGTTGGAGTAGCTATAATAGTAGTGTTTGTAGTAGTAGTAGTAGTAGTAGCAGTAGTGGCAATAGTAGTAGTTGTAGTAGTAGTAGTTGTTGTTGTTGTTGTAGTAGTAGTAGCAGCAGAAGTAGCAGTAGAAGTAGTAGTTGTAGGAGTAGTAGCAGTTGTAGTTGTAGTCGCAGTAGTTGTAGCAGAAGTAGTAGTTGCAGTAGTTGTTGTTGTTGTAGCAGTCTCAATAATAGTATTGTAGTAATTCTAATAATAGTAACGTTTATAGTAGTAGTAGTATCAGCCGCAGTGGCTGTATTTGTTGCGATATAAATAGTTGTACTAGTACGTGTAGTACTAGTAGTAATAGTAGTAGCTATTTTAGTTTCAGTAGTAGTAGTAGTAGTAACGGCAGATGTAGTTGAAGTAGCCATAGTAATAGTAGCAATACTAGTAGTGGTAGTAGTAGTAGCAAGAGTTGTAGTAGTAATAGGACTTGTAGTAGCAGTTGCAGTAGTAGTTGCCGTAGTTATCGTCATAGTAGTAGTAGTAGTAGTAGTAGTGGTAGTTCTAGTAGTTGTCGTTCTAGTAGTAGTGTAGTAATAGTAGCAGTAGTAGTAGTAACAGAGGTAGTAGTAGTTGTAGTAGTAGTAACAGTATTAGTAGCAGTAATAGTAGTAGTGGTTGCAGTAGTACTAGTAGTAAAAGGACTAGTTGTAGCAATAGTAGTAGTAGTAGCAGTAGCAGTAGTAGTAGTCATAGTTGTAGTAGTGGTGGTAGCAGTAGTTGTAGTAGTCGAAGTAGCGGCAGTAGTAGTAGTACTAGTAGTAGTAACAGTCGTGGCAGAAGTTGAAGTAGCCGTAGTAGTAGAAGTACTTGTAGTAGTAACATTAGTAGCAGAAGTAGAAGTAGCTGTAATAATAATAGTAATAGAAGTAGTTGCAGTAGTAGTTGTTGTTGTTGTTGTTGTCGTAGTTGTAGTAGTAGTGGCAATAGGAATTGTAGTAGTAGTGGTGGTGGTAATAGTGGCAGTAGTAGCAGTAGTAGTAGCAGCAGTAGTCGTAGTCGTAGTAGTAGCAGCGAAAGTAGTAGTAATTATTGTATAGGAGTAGCAGGATTAGTAGTAGTTGCAGTAGTAGTTGTTGTTGTAGTTGTAGTAGTAGCAGTAGTAGTAGTAGTAACGGTAATAGTAGTTGTAGTAGTAGCAATAGTAGTAGTTGTTGTAGCAGAAGTAGTCGTCGTAGTAATAGGAGTAGTAGTTGTTGTTGTGGTAGTATAAGTAGTAAATGTGGTAGTACTAGTAGTGGTAGTGGTAGTAGTAGCAGGAGGAGGAGGAGGAGGAAGAGGAGGAGCAGCAGTGGTAGTAGTAGTTGTTGTGGTATTTGTAGTTGTAATAGTAGTAGTAGCAGTAACTGTAGTAGTAGTAGCTGAAGGAGTAGTAGCAATAGTAGTAGTCGCAGTTGTAGTATTAGAAGTAGTAGGAGGAGGAGTAGCAGCAGTAGCAATTGTAGTAGTAGTAGTGTTGGCGGCGGTGGTAGTAGTAGTCGTAATAGTAGTAGTTGTGGCAGTAGCTGAAGTAGTAATAATAATAGTAGTAAAAGTAATAGTAGTACTAAGAGTAGTAGTAGTATTAGTGGTTTTAGTAGTAGTAAAAGTTGTTGTAACAGTGTTACTAGTAGCAGTAGTTGCGGTAGTAGCAGCAACAACAGTAGTAGTAGTAGTAGTAATAGTATTTATAGTAGTGGTACTAGTAAAAGTAGTTGGAGCAGCAACAACAACAGTAGTGATAATATTAGTAATAGTTGCAGTAGTTGTTGTAGTAGTAGCAGTAGAAGTAGTAGCAATTGCGGTAGTAGTAGAAGTTGTAGTAGTAGTACCTGCAATTGTAGTTGGAGCATCGGCAACTGCAGCAACAACCGAAGCTGCAGTCATAATAATTCTGGTAGTAGTAGTAATAGTAGTAGTTTTAGTAATAGCAGCAACAGTAGCAGCATAAACAGTAGTAGTAGTGGTAGTTGCGGCAGCAGCAGTAGTATTAGTATTAGTAATAGCATTTGTAGTAGTAGTAGTAGTAGTCGTAGTTGTAATATTATCAGTAGTGGTAGTATTAGAAGTAGTAGTCACACTAGTGGCATTTGTAGTAGTCGTAGTCATAGTAGTACTAGTATAGGTGTAGGAGTGGGAATAATAGTAGGAGTAGCAATCGAAGTTGTAGCAAAAGTAGCAGTAATAATAGAAGTTGTAGGAGTAGGTGGAGTAGTAGTAATTGTTGCAGTAGTAGTTGTTGTAGTAGTAGTGGAAATAGCAATAGTAGCAGAAGTGGTAGGAGTAATAGTAGTTGTAAGAGTAGTCGGAGCAATAGAAGTAGTATTAGTAGTAGTAGTAGCAATAGTATTAGCAGTAGTTGGTGTAGCAATAGTAGTAGTAGTAGTAGCAGTTGCAATAGTAGTTGTTGTATTAGTAGTAGCAGTAGTAGCAACAGTAGTAGGAGTAGCAGTTGGAGTAGCAGTAGAAGTAGTAGGAGTAGTAGTTGGAGTAGCAGTAGAAGTAGAAGTAATAGTTGTAATAGTAGCAGTAATAGTAGTAGTAGTAGTAGTACTCATAGTAGAAGAACTAGCGGTAGAAGTAGTAGCGGTAGTTGCAGTAGTAGTAGTTATGGTAGTAGTAGTAGTTATTGTTGTTGTTGTAGTAGAAGAAGAAGAAGCAAAAGCATTAGTGGTAGT
>RXID01022272.1:0-17500 GCA_005019695.1 Trichopus zeylanicus subsp. travancoricus
ACTCTTTTATGTGGATCATTATTATCAGTCGCTTTTTTAGTCATTACATTTCGAAAAAAACATAGATATTTTTTGTAAAAGGAAAATTTTCTTAATTTTAATTAAATCATTTTTCTTTAGTAAGACTAAATATTTGAATAAAATAGAAGTGATTTTCAATTGAAAAACACTTCTTTTCTTTCATTTCAAAATTATTACAAATATCAATTGACTCAATGTCTAGATTATTGGGCCTATCGCATCATTAGTTTAGGGTTCATCTTTTTAACCATGGGCATACTTTTTGGAGCAGTGTGGGCTAATGAGGTACAGGGTCTTATTGGAATTGGGACCCCAATGAAACTTGGTCATTTATTATTTGGACTACATTCACAATTTATTCGCATACTAGAATAAATAAAAATTTGCAAGGTACGAATTCCGCATTTGTGGCTTCTATAGGATTTCGTATAATTTGGATATGCTATTTTGGGATCAATCTATTAGGAATAGGTCTACATAGTTATGGTTCATTCACATTAACATGTAATTGAATAAATTACATAAACAATAAATACAAAATAATACATGAGGATATTGTCTCATATGTAATGAAAGTTTGTGTGAGTTTTGGAGAACCACTTGAGTGGTTCTCCAAAACTCGAGATGTATCCCATTACAATTCTAATTCACTTTATCTTTTTTTCCATTGTACAGGAGATACAAAATTTTAAATTAAAATCAAAGAACTGTCTCATTAATCAACAAAATTATCTATGAAAATAATTAGATAAGATAGCTTCTATCTTATCAATTGATAATGAGAAAACACAATCCGGATAAATACCAATCCCTATTACAGGTAGAAAGATACAAATAGAAACAAAGAGTTCTCGTGGTCCAGAATCCACAAAATTGGGGACATTGAATAACTTGTATCCATAGAACATCTGACGTGACATAGACAATAAATAAATAGGAGTTAATATCATTCCAATTCCCATTACAAAAGTAATTAGGATTTTTGGCATTAAAAGATATTTTTGGCTGGTAATTATTCCCCAAAATACTACTAATTCTGCAACAATGACACTCATTCCTTGCAATGCAAGAGAAGCCATCAAAAAACTACTAAACATAGTAACTATTTTTGCCATTGGAAGAGATATCCCACCCATTTCATCCAGATAAACAAGACATATTCTACCACAACTCATTCCTGACAAAAAAAAAAGTGCAGCACCAATAAATCCATGAGAAAGTATTTGTAAAATACCCCTATTGAGACCCATGTCGGTTATAGAACCAATTCCTATAATTAGGAAACCCATGTGAAATATGGAAGAGCAGGCTATTCTCTTTTTTAGATTGCATTGACCAAGAGATGTTGAGGATGCATAGATTATTTGTATCATTCTGGCCATCACCAACCATGGAGAAAATATAGAATGAGCATGGGATAATAATTCCATATTAATTCAAATCAATCCATATGCTCCCATTTTTAATAAGATCCCAGCTAGAAGCATACATGTACTATAATGTGCTTCCCCATGGGTATTCGGTAACCATGTATGCAGGGGTATACCTACAAAATGATAACATAATACATAGGTTGTTAGGAGGAGTTCCAGTAAGCTAATACATATGGTATGCTAGCGAAACACCTTATTCCCTTTATAGGGGAGAAAATAAATTGAAGAACCCGCAAATATCAGCAAAACAACAATTATTGTTAACCAAGGAAAAGAACTTGTGATAAAGACAAGAAACACTTTGACTAGGAAAACCCATGCTCGGAATAATATATTTTATCGAGTTCAGGTTTTTGTCAGTAAAAAGGAATCAAATGATTCAAGTGGAGTTTTTTGTAGTGTATCAATAAGATAGACTCATGCTGCGAGTTTTTTCATGCCATAAATAAACACGGACACTCAAAAAATTGGTTAGGCAAGTGGATTCACATCTCTTAGAACCCACATAGTCCTTGGTTCTTGGCACGGAAGCAATTTCCTTAGTTTTACGTCCATCCCAAGGTATCATTTCCAATACATCTATGGGGCAGGCTTGTACACATTGAGTACACCCTATACATGTATCATAAAATTTTACTGAATGTGACATTGGATCTGTAAATTCAAGTTTTGAACATAAGAATTTTTTATCTGGTTCATAGTAACTGAATCATATATTTATATTATAGATTATAGATACCAGACGAAATGGTGGCTTAACAAATTTTTGAATCCATATCTAAACTAAAAACTAAACTAAAGATAGATTAATATTTCTAACTCTATTCATAAGAAAGGGCCAATAAACTTTGACTTCTGTTTCCGCAAACGCGGTCATAGTGCATGCGAATTTCAATTCAAATTGGTCAAAAATCAATAGAAAAATGAATTCTAATGGATTTAGATTAGAAATTAATAAAATTTATTATAGTATAATTAATTCTAATTAATTATACTATAATTATACTATATAAATTCCACTATAATTATACTATATATATGTCTTTATTTATATGTATATGATTATTTTATATTTATTTTTATTGCAATTAATTATTCAATAGATTCGATTGATTAATACGAGTTGATTTTCTATTACAATGGATTGCCGAAAGAATAGCTAGCCTAATAGCTGCTTCAGCGGCTGCAATAGCTATAACAAAGATTGAGAAAATGTCTCCTTTTAATTGGCAATTATCAAATAAATCTGAAAATGTTACAAGATTAATATTAACTAAATTTAGTATAAGTTCAAGACACATAAGTGCTCTAACCATGTTTTGACTTGTGATCAATCCATAAATACTAATCGAAAATAAATATACACTCAGAAAAAATACATGTTCGAATATCATTGACTAATCCCTCATCAAATTTCGATATGAACAAAAATTCAACTGGATTTCCTTGACTAGAATAGAACACTTACAAAACAAAAGAAGGTATTGGCAATAAATTTAATAAAAAATCTTTCTATTTTTTATTTGATTTAGAACTTTTCTTTTACTTTTAATTCTAAGTATTTTTACTGATGAGCCATAGTAATTGCACCTATTAAAGAAATTAGAAGAATTATCAAAATAAGTTCAAATGGAAGATAAAAATTGGTTGATAAACGAATCCCAATTTGTTGAACATTACTTATTAAGTCCTGTTCTATAATATGGTTTGATCTTGTAGTCCAAATAATTCCGCACCATGATGTGTCTGGGATAGTAGTAATTAGTGAAAAAAATACTTGTAGAAATCACTGAAGTAACTCCTCCAATAGTCAAAAGATGGGAATCATTGGAATATTCTTAGCTATTCATGAACATTATAGAAAATATGAAGACATTTATGGCTCCCACATAAATAAGGAGCTGCACAGTAGCTACAAAATAGGAGTTTGATGGAATATAGAATAAGGATATACAAAAAAGAACGCATCCCAATGAGAAAGTAGAAAAAATGGGATTGGTAAGTAAAACCACTCCCAAACCACCTAATATAAGAACTGATCCCAGGAATTTTACAAGAATACCATGTATTGGTCCAAGTAAATCCATTATGTATAATGTATAAAATAAGAGATAAAAATATTTCATGACCTTATTGAATGATCCAGGAAAAAGTTTACTCTATTTTTTTTCTTGTATCTTGTATATGATACGTTCCTAATTTAAATTTTATTTTCATGTATTATGGATTAATGTAGATAAACTTATTGGACCAATCCTATCCTATTTTTTTTAGGCAAAAAGAAAAAAGTAGTTCAAATATTCAAAATCATCACCAAAATCTATGTTGAGTTTAAATTAAAGAATAATTCTCAACACCAAGTGGTTATAATTAGTATTTGTAGTTACTAACCAAACAAAACAAAAGAAGCTTAGATTTTTTATATTAAAACAAAATTTTAGTAGTTAGTAATCATTCTCAAATCAAGTGGTTTATCCTTGTCTATTTGGATTTGAGTCGAATTCAGAATTGTTTGAATAGTGTAATCTCCAATTACTAACATTGGTAACCATCCCAAGGCAATTTGATTATAATTCAACTCGTGACGATCATAAATAGAAAGTTCATATTCTTCAGTCATTGATAAACAGTTTGTTGGACAATACTCAACACAGTTACCACAAAATATAAAGAACCCGAAATCAATACTGTAATTAAGCAATTGTTTTTTTACTACTTTTTTCTAATCTCCAATCAACAATAGGTAGATCTATGGGACATACACGAACACATACTTCACAAGCAATACATTTATCAAATTCAAAGCGAATTCGACTGCGAAAACGCTCTAATGTGATTGATTTTCATAAGGATATTGAATAGTTACAAGTAAACGATTTGTGTGGGATAAGGTAATTATAAAACTTTGACCAATGTACCTTGTGGCTCATACTGTTTGTTGACCATAATCTATGAACCCAGTTACCATAGGGAACATATTGTATATCCATGAATAAATTGTTGTTTCTTTTTCTTGTTTGAGAGAGGTTAGTAGAATATCGTTATTTTTTACTTATAGTAAAACAAGTTGTAAAGAAGTTGTCAATAAGAGATTACCAAGAGAGATAGGCCAAATAAATTTCCATCCAAGATTTAATAGTTGGTCCATTCTCATCCTAGGTAAAGTCCATATTGTTGTGATAGAAATGAACAGAAACAAATAAGCTTTAACTAATGTAATAAAGATAGAAATCAGAATCGTGCGAGAGTACTGCTTGATCATTTCTACCAACTTAAAGCCTTATTATGATTCATTTTATGAGAAAATACCTCTTTTTTGATACTTGAGATTATCTCTATTACTAATCTTTTGTGTACCTTAGTGTTCCTAATCATCCACTAATTTTTTATTGATCTCCGGTATGGTAATACATAAAAGACAGTAGTAGAAACTTCATACGATTGATCTTTTGCACTCGTTTCAAGCTATGAAAACACTAATCTAATCAAAGAATCTCAATCTTGGGGTAGACGGTGTAAACCGTTTATGTTTACATTCACTTTATTCTTGTACATAGGGAATGAGATTTTGTCTTCTTACTATGAATTTTTAGGCTGTTTTGTTTCACTCATATAACTATCAGCTTTAACTCATTGCCTCAAATGATAAATAAAAAGAGAATATCTATTCAATATATTTAAGGTCTTTTTTATAATATTTTTTCCTTATTTCTAGTAGAGAGGGAAAAGCTCATGTTCAACGAATTGCACGTAGAGATATTGATAAGGCACATAGAGTTAATGATATTTCATAACTAATAGATTGAGCAGTAGCTCGTAGACCACCCAAAAAGGAATATTTATTATTTGATCTATATCCTCACATAAGAAGCCCAATAGGCACAATACTTGAAATAGCGATCCATAAAAAAACACCTATACTAAGATCAGCTAAAACAAGATGATACCCAAAAAGAATTAATAAATAATTTAGTAAAATTGATATGACTGCTATAGATGGCCCAATACTAAATAAATGAATATTCCCTCTAGATGGTAAGAGGTCCTCTTTAAAAAGTAGTTTGGTCCCATCCGCTAGAGCTTGAAGAATTCCCAATGGACCGGCATATTCCGGCCCAATACGTTGTTGTATGGCTACGGAGATTTCTCTTTCTAACCACACAATTACCAGTATCCCTATTATGGTTCCTAATATAAGGGTCAAAATAGGGAGAAATAGCCATATGAATCCATAGACTTCTTTTAAGGATTCCGAAGAAAAAGAATTGATAGATTGGACGTCTATTGTATCAATTATCATTTCAACAATCAACTTCTCCCATAATGATATCTATACTACCTAGTATCATCATGATATCAGCCAATTGCATTCTTTTAATTAGTTGGGGAAGAATTTGCAAATTGATGAAACCGGGTGGATGAATTTTCCATCTCTAGGAAAAAACACTATTATCTCCTATCAGATAAATTCCTAATTCTCCTTTTGGGCCTTCTACTCTCATATAAAGTTCTTGTTTCGACAATTTCAAATTGGGTGAAGGTTTTTTACTAATGAATCTATATGGAAAATGATTCCATTCAGAATTTCTTGTTCTATCAAAGCGTCGGACTTCCAAATTTTCATAGGGCCCCCCGAGAATCCCTTCTATAGCCTGTTGAATAACTTTTATGGATTCTATCATTTCAGCTATTCGTACTAGACAATGAGCTAATGAATCTCCCTCTTTTTTCCATTGGACTTCCCAAATTCATTGTAACACTCATAATGATCAACTTTACGAAGATCCCATGGGATTCCAGAAGCTCTTACCATAGGTCCTGATAAGCCCCAATTTATTGCTTCCTCCCCACCAATAATGCCCACCCCTTCAACTCATTCTAAAAAAATGGGATTTCGCGTAATAAGTTTTTACATTCAACAACTCCTCTTAGAAAATAATCACAAAAATCCAAACATTTATCTATCCAGCCAAGGGGTAGATCAGCAGTTACTACTCCAATAAGGAAATAATTATGCATCATTCACATACCCATAGCAGCTTTGAATAAATCATATAGCAATTTCCTCTCTCTGAAATTATAGAAAAAGGGAGTCTGTGCACCGATATCCGCCATAAAAGGTTCAAGCCATAGTAAATGAGAAGCTATATGACTCAGTTGTAGCATAATTACTCTTATATGGCTGGCCCTTTTGGGTACTTGAACATTTCCCAATTGTTCTAGTGGATTTACCGTTATTGCCTCTGTGAACATGGTAGCTAAATAATCCCAACATGTTATATAAGGTAGATATTGTATAATTGTTCAGTTTTCCACTATTTTTTCCATTCCGCTATGTAAATAGCCCAATATGGGTTCACAGTCAATAACATCTTCACCATCAAGAGTAAGGATCAATAGAAGAACACGGTGCATTGATGGATGGTGAGGACCCATATTAACTATCATGAGACCCTTTCTAGTATCCGGTACAATGATATCTTTTCTTCCCCGATTCATTATTTCTTGAATTTATCAAGGTTCATTAAAATAAATAATTAATATAAAAAATGCACATGAATCTTGAAATTAACGAGTTTGAGGCTCTTGAACATCCAACTGCCCAATTAATCTCTTATAACATACTCTATTTTTCTTTGACAAAAAGTCAGCAGTCGTTGACGTTTTCCCAGAATTTTTCGTAGGCCTCTTTGTGACAAAAAAAATCTTTTTCGTGCAATTCTAAAGTGAAGCAAGTCTCCGTATCTTATTGGTGAAATTGAAAAATTGAAATTCAACAGATCCCCTATTTTCCTCTTTTTCTTCTTGTGGAATGACTGTGATGGATGAATTGTTGATCATAAATTTTTTTAATCTTTTTCTTTCTTTTTCATGGATTTCATCAATCAGGAAAAATAAGAAAAAAATTCTTATGCCAGTCATTTAATCTGGTCGAGACAAAAATTTGGATTTATTCATATACTACCTTTTTACTTATGCAAGTCCAAATTCAATTTGGATATTAATAGAAAAGGAAATTTCTACATTCACAAAAGAGAATGAGTTTTCTATATCTAAAAATATTTTGCACATTTCTTCCTATATCTAGTTGAATGGATACAAATATGCTACTAAATCAGTATCATGTACTAGAATCTAACACAACATATATTTTTGCTTTTATCTACCTACCAGATATGTCATGTATTTCTTATATGAATAGGTAGGAAATATACCATTAGATAATTCCGAATCACGGATACATATGTATCCTTGCCATACTAAATCGACTGCCATTATTGGTATCAAACCAATAACGATTCATACAAGCTAAATCCTCTAATCGATAATTGGGCCAAAGAAACAATTTAAATTTAGTGAATTTATTTGTATCTCTATTAAGATGCTCATTCCAAAATTGTCTGTATTTTTTTATGTTGTTCTTATTGTAAAATATTGGATTTCTATCCACAACATTACAATTCCAAGAATTAAAACAAATTAGAATTCTCAATTCTCTGCAACGTCTAGGAGATAGAATATTTTTCGGAACAAGAAAATCATAATTATTTTTGTCTCCGCTCACAAGCATATTGTTATATCGTCGAATGGATCTATCTAAACTTTGCTTATCAACAACATATCTTTTTTTTTATGTATTTTCCATTAGTTTGGTTTTTATCGATCAATGAAATAGCTATAGTTTGATATATAATAAATTGGAATTTTACACCCCTTTTTAAAGATAGACGAATTGGTTCGACAATGAATATTTCTTTTTTTATCAATTCTTTAACAGTTATATGCTTTTTAAGCAACATTACATCCAGATGCATCTCCCCCCTGTGAATCGAGAATATAGCAATTTCCTTTATATTTATCAGTCGAAGTAGGAGACAATATACCTTGACATTATTCAGTATTCTTTGATCCAAAGAGTCATTCCATTTTAATTGAAAAAGGAAATATTTTTTCAAAAAAAAAATCCTAGTTCTCCTTCCTTCTTTTTTTTTGATTGTTTTTTCTTTCTACGTTTTTTAATTTTAATTTCTGATTTTGTGTAATTCTCTTCAGCATCTTTTTTTTTTGTTTTGTTTTTGTAGGTCTAATCTAAGATTTCCTTGGCCTTGTTGTTCCTTTTTTTCTTGGTTGGAATTTTCGAATTCAAGATATTCTTTTTGATTAGATGATATAGGAAGATTCTTATTCTTTTTTTGATCTACATTAATGTCTTTACATTGACTAATATTTTCATTTCTATGAAAATCCAAAAAAAGTAATTGAATTGGTATGATTCGTGATTTCATCCTATATGAATTAAGTGATTTAATCTTATATGCATTAACAAGTAGTCCACATTCTCAGAAGAACCAAGGTTTTGGATTTGATATGCTATGATATAACCTTTCTTGATTTTGATTCATTCCCATCCAATCAAGAAGAATTCTACAATCCAAAAATTTTCTATCCATATTTTGATCCATATCAATAATATATCCTTCCTCCAGGTAATCACTAATAACTATACTTACTAATATATAAAATGATTCAGGTTTAATTGTATTGAAATTATAAGGAATTTCTTGGTTCTCATTTACTTTTAATGTTGGTCCATAAATATATGAGTCTTCCCTATTCATATAATTCATATATTCATGTAATAAAAGATCATATATGTAGTATTTTTTCGATTTTTCTTATTCACTCTTCAACGAATGCACCTTATAATAATCTTGTTTCATGTAATAGATTAATTGGTCTTTTTCTTTTTTATAAGAATCCAATTTTATTAAGTCTTTATTTTGCAGGATATGACATTTATTGACTTTATTTATTTTATTTCATCCTTTTTGTGGTACTAATTGAGACCATTTGGTCTGAGATAAATTGTATTAATAATGAACCTTTAACTAGTTTTTCCATTCACTCATTTTAGACTTATCAATTTTCTTATACTTTGATTTGGCATCAAGTATTTCTTGTGCTATACAATAATTCTTAATTGTATCACCAACTAATGGATAAGTTCTATCATATTGATGTACAGATCTCAAGTAAGACTTATTAAGTAATTGGGTCTTAAGTAATTGGGTCTGTGATAATATATAAAATACATATGCTTGAGACAAGTAGGATAGGTTCTTGTAAGAAATATTTGAATTATTATTACTAATTTGAATAATATTTTGAATAATATTAGTATCGAAAAATGATTTTTTTATAGTCGAAATAAAATTCATTATATTTTGATTTATTTGACCCTTGTAAATGATGGATTTATTGATTTTTTTATTCAAAGAAAAGTTGTACATTGATCCTGAAAATATTAATGGTACATAGAAAAATATTAATATATATTATATATATATTTTCAATGAGTGAATAATTAGTCCAACCCATAGACTGAATTTGAGTGGTTGATTTATATGTAATTTTATTACTCAATTTGTAATCTTCGCTCTTTTCATTCGCTTCATAAACTTTCATTTTACTCAATCCAAATAAGAATAAGAAAATTGAATTGAGTTTTTCCAATTCTCTCATTATCTGTTTTCTAACTACTTTGATAGTCCATCCTATTTTTTCTTTCCTAACTTTCAGAACTACTTTGAAACTATTTTATCTGAATACCTCTGTTAACCAATCTTGGGGAAATTCTGTTTCTAATAATTGAACACCATTATAGGTGCATTTCTCTATTCCAGTCTTTCATTCTAGTCTTTCAAATCCTCGCACCACTCTAGGAATTGAAATAATAACATACACCCAATATTTTTAGCTATTAGCAATGAAGGCAATATAATATATTTTGCAAGAAAAGATTGGGTTATTAACATAAAACCCCTTATTATTTGAGCAAATATAATGTATCCCAAATTTCGGATAGTACTATTTGTATTTCCTCAATTTTTGCTTTTTTTCCACCTTTTCTTTTGTTTCTTCCTTGGAATTTGCAATTCGGGTTCTCTTCTTAACCAATTTCTGAAAAGGAGGTTTCTCATTTCTGATATATCAAAATAAGAGACAAGAAATGTTTTGTCTATTGGATCCAAAAAAAGCGGAGAATGTATATTTGCTTGAAACATTTCCCAAGTAATGGTTTTACGTCTTTGAGCACACATGGATCCTTTGATTATATCTCGCTGAAAATCGGATTGTTGTGAGTAATGTATCAAAGCAAGCTCTTCATCTTCACCACCATTATCATTATTACCGATATCACTAATATTAATAGTATCAGTAGAGTTATCTGTAGTAGTCGAATTTTCATTATCAATATCATCAATATAAATTACCACACATTTAGCTCTTCTTGAATGAATCCCGAGATCTTCCAGTGATTCTTTTTTAGTTTTTTCCTGCTCTTTTTCTAAATCTAAATCATCGGTCAATTTATATGACCATCGAGGAACCTTTTTACAAATTTCTTCTATTCCATCTTCTTTTTCATCTTCTATTCCAATAGATTTATTTTGAATTGTTATTTGGTCATTTACAGTTCTATCAGTTGTAATTCCTTCAAATTGAAAAGATTTTTCTTGACTTTCTAAATTAAGTGTTTTTTGTTTTGGTAATGAAAATAATAAAGAAAATTTGATCAAGGTCAAACTATGTGCAGGCTTAAAAGAAGATTTACCTATTGAGTTAAAGTAGTTACCAATATAAGTCACTACTAATTTCTCAACGAACGTATTCTTTTGATGTTCAAATTCTCGATAATCATTATAATCATTAATATAATTAAAAATTATATTTTAAATTTTATTGATTTTATTTTTCCAAGTTTCTATGGAAAAATTTTCTTTTGTAGAAAATAGGAAATCATTTTTGATTGCATGTGAATATAATTTTTCTTTTTTGATTGTCCCACGATATGGTCCATTCAAAAGAGGATCATATGCTTTGTGCAAATATTTTTGTTCATTTTCATCATTGTACAATCTGGTTCTTTTTTCGAGCATATCTAGAAAAAAGTTTTCTAGAACTTTTATTCTACTTAGTAATTCATTACTCAAGTTGTACTTTTTTTGTTCATTGGTATAAACCCAATGATTATACAGGTCTTCATGGGATAGTTTTTCTATCGTGTACAAAAAAATTTTCCATTCTAACATTTCCGAAAAAATCGATAAACTGGGCGGGTATGTAAAAGATATTTTTTTTTTCCATCACTTGGACATGTATAAAAAAAATATTGTGAGATTTCATTTCGTACAACATTTTCAAATCGATCATTTTTTATATATCGCAATGGACAATTCCATCGTTTATAATCGAAAAGAAAATTCACAAGAGATTTTTTATATATTAAATAAGTCTTTTCTTTTTTATCTTCTTTAAGTCTTCCCAATTGCCAATTAGCTTGATGGGTATCAAGATAAGAATCTTCGTAAACTGGGCTATCTTTATAGCATGTCTCTTTAAAGTGAAAGTAGAATTCATCCTTTGTTTTTTCCTTTCCATTTGCTCGGATCTCTTCCATTTCATCTATTTTGTCCGGATCCTTCTTTTCTTCCGAAGAAAAGGAAGGGTCTTCTTCATGGATCCCTCTTGTTCCTGTTTAGTCTCCCTCATTTCGAAAGTTGTTTCTACATCACTTTCTTCCTCACTTTCTCCCCCTTCTTCCATTTCTAAGGTTTCTTTCAGTTTCTTAGTGACAATAGGCGACGGCATTCTGCCTAAATAGTAGACACAGGTGATAAATAAGAGAATACTAAAGATTCGAGCCATAGAATTTCTCAATTCTGACACAAGGTACTTATTAGGTCGAATAGAATGATTTTGCCGTATCCAGAATAATACCAATCCAACCCATTTCATGAATAAAATGTGACCAATTAACCAAACAAGAAAACTACTTGTTACAAATAACATCTTGTTGTTGCATTGAAACATATAAATGTTGACTAATCTGGCTAATATTGAACTTGGTAAAATGAAATGGTTGAATAATTGAAAAAGTAGATTATTCAGGAATACATATTGAATGCTGAGATTATGCATTGAATTTCTGGTAGTAGATCCATAATCAAAAAAGTTTTTTTGATTGTTCCAAAAAAAATGAAACAAAAGATATGGTAGAACTAGGACAGTTATTGTATGAGATCTACCCAATGCTAGATGCAGAGGCACATAATAGATCGATATGAACATCATGAGTTGTCCCATAATAAAACTTGTTGTTGCTGATACCTCCTTCTCGGTTCCTTCTTCCATAACCCGAACTCACAGAAGGAAGAGATAAGAGGGCCCTATGGAGAATGTGGTCAGAAATCCATAATAGAATCCAACCACAATGACCAAATTTATTATCTTCATGCAAAAGGATAATAGATTACCTAGTGGAAAAGATTTCAAAATCATCACAAACCTCCCCTTTTTCTTTTCTATTGCAATTTCTCAATTATTATATAATGATTTCTTAACTTTCCATATACAGGGACTATAAATGACATCTTTTATGTCAATGATACCATCTTCTTCGATTGAATGACATCTCATCTCTAATGTCAATAACACCAAAGGGATATTAAATGAATGGAAAGATGGAATATAATGAAATAGAGCCACTTTGAGGTTCCCTATGAAATGAGGCATGGAACGGAGCCACTACGAAGAAGTTTCGGGACTTACAAAGGAAGCTTCAGACTCATATTGTTCATGGGTTGAGAATGGGAGTTGAACTCTATGAGGTCAAATCTCCTGTTGTTCCTCAGTAGCTCAGTGGTAGAGTGGTTGGTTGTTAACTGACTGGTCGTAGGTTCAAATCCTACTTGGGGAAATTTGATTAATTCCTAATTCAAAAATGAAGAATTAAATGAAAAAAATAAATGAAGGGCTCACTTTGACTGTTAGGAGTAGGTAACCCATTCCCTGTCTTTGTTTCTATTGCATTCTATCTCATCGTATCCCATTCTTATGATATTTGATAGCCACCATCCTTGGTGTAGATCCAGGATAATCCCTTGTAAATAGCCAATTAAGAATTCTCGGATGATGTACTAGCAATGCATCAAAGATGCAAAGTCATTGATTCTCTTGATAGGCCACAATTACTGCGAGCAAACATATTAATGACAATGATGAGGAATGTATTTTAGCTATGCTACTAATACCTGTATACTTGTACTTGCTCTACCCATTTTGACAAAAGACCCATAGTTCAATAGCTTTGTGTCTATTATTCCAATCATGATTTTCCTACCCCCAGAGGTAAAGGAAAGGTCCTTCCTTTTTGGGTTGGTTATGGGCGAGGGATTTGAACCCCCGACACCATGGTTTGTAGCTACGTGCTCTAATCCTCTGAGCTATAGGCCCCACTCATCTCCACTAGATCTGTTCCTGGGAGTACCGTCAAAAAGGAACCTTTCCTCTCCTCAGCTATCTCGAGTTAAGAAGATGTGAAAGCACCTTTCTCTCTATAAAAGACTATAAGAACAATGTGTCCCGAGGTGTGAAGTGGGAGAGAAGAGATGTCATAATTGGGGTTTTGAATAATAAGACCTTTGCATTTTTGATTTTGATCTTTTTCCTATTTAAAAAGTAAAATAAAAGGTGTTAAGCTTTTTATCATTATCATTCTGGCGTCGAGCTATTTTTTCGCAGGACCTCCCCCATAGTATCATCACCGTAGTAGAGTTTAACCACCAAGCTTAGGATGGATTGGTGTGGTTCTTCTATGCCTAGGACACCAGAATATCGAATCATGAACAAAGAAAGGATGAGAGAAAAGCATATTGGCTAGTGATTGTGAGGCCCCAATTTTTGACTTCTTGACCGGAAGGGACACCAAAGGCCTCTGCCCTTCCATCCCTTTGATAGATAGAGAAGGGCGGAGCTTTTTCTTGGTTTTTTCATGTTGTCAAATAGTTGAACAATGAAAATGGATGGCGAGTGCCTGATCAAATTGATCAGGTCATGTAGGAATAAGGTTCAAATCTCTCAGTCTGCTAGGATGCTTCAGCTGCATACATCACTGCACTTCCACTTGACACCTATCCTAATGATAAATGGCTCATCTCGCCATTACCTTATCTTGGATTCTCAATACTTCTATCGCTCCATCCCCGTAGAGGCAGAGAACCTGTTGCTATCTTAACTATGCTACAGGAGGCTCTGGGGAAGTCAGAATAGGAGAGCACTCATCTTGGGGTGGGCTTACTACTTAGATGCTTTCAGCAGTTATCCGCTCCACACTTGGCTACCCAGCGTTTACCGTGGGCATGATAACTGGTACACCAGAGGTGTGTCCTTCCTGGTCCTCTTGTACTAGGGAAAGGTCCTCTCAATGCTCTAATGCCTGCACCAAATATGGACCGAACTGTCTCATGACATGCTGAACCCAGCTCACATACCGCTTTAATGGGTGAACAGCCCAACCCTTGGAACATACTATCACCCTAGGTGGCGAAGAGCCGACATCGAGTGCCAAACCTTCCCATCAATGTGAACTCTTGGGGAAGATCAACTTGTTATCCCTAGAGTAACTTTTATCCATTGAGCGACGGCCCTTCCACTCGGTACTGTCGTATCACTAAGGCCGACTTTCGTCCCTGCTCTACGGGTGGGTCTTGGAATCAAGATCCCTTCTACCTTTGCACTCAAGGGCAATCTCCATCCAGCCCAAGGAAACCTTTGCATGCCTTTATCACCCTTTGGGAGGCCTACACCCCATAGAAACTGTCTACCTGAGACTGTCCCTTGGCCCGTAGGTCCTGACACAAGGTTAGAATTCTAGCTTTTCCAGAGGGGTATCGCATTGATGGCTCGGGCCCCCCCGGAAGGAGGCCTTCTTTTCCCTCCATCTAAGCTATGCAGGAAAGGCCCAAAGCCAATCCCAGGGAATAGTAAAGCTTCATAGGGTCTTTTTTTCTAGGTGCAGGTAGTCCGCATCTTCACAGACATGTCTATTTCACCGAGCCTCTCTCCAAGATAGTGTCCAGATTGTTATGCCTTTTGTGCGGGTTGGAACTTACCCAACAAGGAATTTTGCTACCTTTGGAACGTTATAGTTACGGCCACCGTTCACCGGGGCTTCGGTCGCCAACTACCCTGTCATTAGGTCACCAACTTCCTTGACCTTCCAGCACTGGGCAGGCATTAGCTCCCATACATGGTCTTACAACTTTGCGGAAACCTGTGTTTTTGGTAAAAGTCGCCTGGGCCTAGTCACTACAACCCCCTTTATGAGGAGGCACCCCTTCTCTTGAAGTTTCGGGGCTATTTTGCCGAGTTCCTTAGAGAGAGTTGTCTCGCGCCCCTAGGTATTCTCTACCTACCCACCTATGTCAATTTTGGGTACAGATGCCCTTTTGTTGAAGGTCGTTCAAGCTTTTCTTGGGAGTATGGAATGGGTTACTTCAGCGCTGTAGTGCCTGGTACTTGGACATTAGCTCGAGGTATTTCCTCTACCCCTTCTTACCCTGAAAAAGCAAGGTCACCTTGCGTCCTTGAATCAATAACCATCTTTCAGCTAACATAGCCTCCTCTATCCCTCATGACCAACAAGGGGTAGTACAAGAATATTCACATGTTGTCCATCGACTATGCCTTTCAGCCTGAGCTTAGGCCCTAACTCACCCTTCGTGGATGAACCTTGTGGAGGAACCCTTAGGTTTTTGGGGCATTGGATTCTCACCAATGTTTGTTTTACTCAAGCTGACATTCTCGCTTCTGCTTTGTCCACACCTACTTGTACGGGTGCTTCCATCTAAGGTAGAATGCTTCCCTACCGATGCATTTTTACATCCCACAACTTCTGCAGATCGCTTAGCCCCATTCATCTTTGGCACACGAGTGCTCAATCAGTGAGCTATTACGCACTCTTTCAAGGGTGGTTGCTTCTAGGCAAACTTCCTGGTTGTCTCTGCACTCCTACCTCCTTTATCACTGAGCAGTCATTTAGGGGCCCTAGCTAGTGATCCGGGCTATTTTCCTCTCGATGATGAAGCTTATCCCCCATCATCTCACTGGTCGACCTTGACCCCTATTATTCTGGGGTCATATCAAGTATTTATAGTTTTCCTCAATTTGGTACCACTCTCATGGCCCACACTGAAATAGTGCTCTCTAGTCCTAGATTTCTAGTCAACCGTTGCACCTCAACACATTTCGGGGAGAACCAGCTAGCTCTAGGTTTGAGTGGCATTTCACCCCTAACCACAACTCATCCGCTGATTCTTCAACATCAGTCGGTTCGTACCTCCACTTAGTTTCACCCAAGCTTCAACCTGGTCATGGATAGATCACCTAGGTTCGGGTCCATAAGCAGTGACAATCACCCTATGAAGACTTGCTTTCACTATGACTCTGGTGGGTTCCCTTAACCAAGCCACTGCCTATGAGTCGTTGGCTCATTATTCAATAGGCACGCTGTCAAAGATGACATTCTCCTCCTACTGCTTGGGAGCTCATGGTTTCATGTTCTATTTCACTCCCCGATGGGGGTTCTTTTCAGCTTTCCATCGTGGTACTACTTCGCTATCGGTCACCCAAGAGTATTTAGCCTTGCAAGGTGGTCCTTGCTAATTCACATGAGATTCCACATGCCCCATGCTACTCTAGTCAGAGTGTAAGCTAGTGATGCTTTTGGCTACTGGACTCTCACCATCTAGGATGCAGTGCTCCACCGCTTCGCCTAGTAGCATGATGCTTGTATTGCTCTCCCACAACTCAATTTTCATGGTTTAGGCTACTCCCATTTTGCTCGCCGCTACTACGGGAATCACTTTTGCTTTCTTTTCCTCTGGCTACTAAGATGTTTCAGTTTGCCAACTTGTCTCTTGCCTGCCCATGGATTTGACAGCAGTTTGAAAGGTTGACCAATTCAGGAATATCCAGATCTATGTTTGTTTTCAACTCCCCAAAGCATTTCATCACTTGCTACGCCCTTCCTCATCTCTAGGTGCCTAGGTATCCACCGTAAGCCTTTCCTCGTTTGAACCTCGCCATTAACGTTAGGACTATGCCATCCTAAGGTGCTGCTAATGCTAAATGGAAGGATCTTATCAACATCCATGAATGAGAAATCATATATCGAACTACCGGATCAGAAAAATTGGGTGCTA
>RXID01022272.1:27500-30000 GCA_005019695.1 Trichopus zeylanicus subsp. travancoricus
CTTATTATGAGAATTATGAGAAGGGGTCATTCGAGCGTATGTAAATAGATACTATGTTTACTTACATATGGATCCCTACATCGTTACATTCACATTCTATTTAGGATTAGGAATAGGCATAATCGGACCCACTTTTGCCATATCTAACATTATTTGGATACCATATTGACTTCTTTGGGGCTTCTATTGAATCGAGAAATAGGTTTGATTGTACATCTTTTTGATATATATAAGATATCCTCCGGATAATGCAAATTGAAGTACTTTGATGTTTGACTTGGGCCTATATGACTGATCAATAGAAATACTCCAACACTCCACCTTTGACATTTTGTTATATATGGAATATATGACACTAGATAGATATCATATTCATGGAATACAATTCAATTTCAAGATTCCTTAATGGTGAAATAGTAGACATGTGAGACTTAAAATCTCGTGTTAAAGAGTGTGGAGGTTCGAATCCTCTTCAAGGCATAATATTGAGAATGCTCATTGAATGAGAAATTCAATAATAGATTTTGGATTAAATCAATATTATAATGATATATCGAGGATCTTATTATTGATATGAAGTATTCTAGCGATCTGAGTCTGGGCTGTTGGAATTGGAATAGATTCGACAATGGATCATGAAATCTTGGTGATCTTCTCTATCTAATGAATGAGGAGTCTGTTTTGAAATCACCCGCCCTACACCCACCCTCGAGTATATGATTCAACAGGAATCATACAAGGGTAGATTAATAGAAACCTCTGATAAAATATCCACCAGTACCTATAACCTAGCAGATAAAGGACATAGTCCATTTTAGGGATTGGCGACTTACTCATTCAGTGACTTTGGCACTAGACATTCCCAAAATGGTATCAGCTTGGATGAATTAGAGAATAGACAGATGTCTGTTGGCATTCCAGCCTTCCTTCTTCTTTCAGGGCTTATTTGAAAGAGAATCCAGTACCTCTTGGTCGTGAATATCTAATTAGGACAAACTGGCCTCCATGGATATCTTTGCTTTAGAACAAAACAATTCAAAAAATCGAATTAGACTCGATCGACTAGAATGTGTATTATTTTCCAATTGAGAAGATCCATCAACCTGAGACAAAAAGAAAGGTTTATCTATTTTCTTTAGTTATTCAGTTAAACCAAGGATTCGTTATTGGAGCGGATAGCAATGACCATTTCATCAGACATGTATATTTTTGATTTTCTAATGGATTTACATGGTTTCATTAATGGAAATTGTTTGATGTAGTGAGTAAGAGGTTCTGGTTGTTCGCCATTCAAGAATTCTTGTTTAGGCAGTTCATAACACCCATACATAGTGTTTTGATCTAAGATTTCAATTCTTCCATGTTTCATCAGTAAGTATCATATTGTTCCATGGAGCTAAGGTCCAAAATATGGAATAAACAATTATTTCCACGACTCTACCACCCGGCCAATTTTGTTCCACTTAATCCCCTTTGCATAACCACATATCTTTACAGCTAAGGAATGGGAAATCTTTCTCTTGTTACATAAATCAAATGATAATGAACTATTGATTCTAAGCCATCTCTGGTGATGAAGCAATAATTCAAAGTATTTTTCTTGCATATTCTTGATGAACCAGTGTTTATATATAGATGTAGGAGGATTTGTTTGGGAAGTAATAAGCCCCTTTGACATCTCTTCATCTGCAAAGAATTCTTGACTTGAAAACACAGAGAAAATGGGTTGATCTTTGAATAGGAAAAAGAATGGATCTACAGGGTCCCAAATGAATTGGCTTATTAAAAAAAATTGTACCTTTGGAAGATCTATCTCATGTCTGGTACTGCATGGTTCCACTCTGCAGGAACTCCAAATCATTCTCTTGAAGCTCATCCTCTTTATGATAAATAATTTGCTTCTTGTGAAATGACCCAGCCCAATAGGGAAATCTCAATTCAGTGGGCCTTTTGATAAAATCAAATAGATTACCACACGGGCGCCATATTCTAGGAGCCCAAACTATGTGATTGAATAAATCCTCCTCTATTTGTTGTGGGTCGAGGGCTCCTTCTCCTTCTCCTTCTTCGAATTCTGATTTGTGTTTTTCATATAGAAATATCTGATCAACGATAGAACATGATCCATTTTGCATCATATCTAACCGATTCCTTGGTTCAAGTAATGTCACTCGATTATTATCAAACTGATAGCAATCTTTTTTGGTCTGTGTAATACTAATTGATAGGGCCTCATTGGTAAGTGCTACAAGATCTCGTGCATTGTAACCCATGGTTATGGACTCGAATCCATTAGTATGGAGCATTTTCTTTTCCAAACAAAATCCCCTAGTATATGAAAGAATGCAAAAGTGCTTTCGTTATTGTGGAATAAGAAGCCTTCATATCTTAATGCATGCCTAGTATATGAAAGAATGAAAAAGTGCTTTCGTTGTTGTGGAATAAGATGCCTTCATATCTTAATGCATGTATTTAATTTATTCGGAGCTATTAGAGTGGG